>UESW01004530.1:0-41228 GCA_900491605.1 Calamus simplicifolius
AGATCCATAAAGCAGACCCGGTGTATTTGAACAAAAAGCTTGGATGAGTTGAGTTGAGTTGGATTGTTTGGAGCCGCGGAATTGCATGTAACTCAAGTTATAACTAGATACCAGCTTGGTTATTTGGATGCCCACAACTCAAATTGTATCGGAATATGAGTTGGTCCTTAGGTTGCAGCTCATGGCTATCTTGCAATAGTTCGGCTTTCGGTCAAAGTAATCATAGATGAGTCACAGCTGAGTCACACAGCTGCTCAGGTAGTTGTCTTAACTGAAAAAAAAAAAAAAAAAAAAAAGAAAGAAAGAAACGGTTTTCTCCTCTTGAGTCCCTCCTCGCCACCACCGGCCTCACTATCTATAAGAGACTGACAACTACGGCCTCCGCTTCGAACTTCATCGTGCCATCCTCCTCCACTGCCACCCCACCTCCTCCACCCCCTTTCTCACCTTCTCCCCTCTCATCAAGGCCAGTGCTATTGCTCGTTCCCTCCCCATGAGTGCCCAAAGCTGCTCCTAGGCATTCACTACCAGTTGTTTCGGCACCAATCATTTAGTCCAGAATATCCTCATCTCCATGTACGTTGTGTGCTCTGACCTGCCATCTGCTTGCAAGGTATTCGATGGATTGTTTGTAGAAGGCGCTCATCTTTTTTCTTAAATCTCTTCTCCAAATGTAATAAATGAGATACCGCAACCTAAGTTGTGTTACAACTTTGAGATGTAATAATCTCTTCGTGAATTAATGCCATTTTACAATCACATAGGTCATGGATCTTCGAGATGAGAAAATAAAATAGTAAAGATGAATGACTTCATAATTTGTGCGGATCTAATGAAAAAGATGATATATATGTGTGTGTGTGTTTATATAAAAGAGATAGTGCATGCGCGTGCTTTACTTGATTATAAAATTATACGTTAAAAATTTTAGGTGTTTATGAATAATTAAACGTGATTTATATTTCTAAAATGCTTAAATATTAAAAATTATATGGTTCAAAGATCTTTAGCATACTAGTAAGTCAGTCGAAATGATATGAAATAATGAATAATATATGATATTATCATCTTTTGATGCATGAAGTAAGAATCTTTAAATTATATAATTCTTGATGTTTAGAGTTAGTAGATCAGATTTTTATCATTTAAATCAAAATTTAAATCTGAGTGGACATAGAGTGCATTTCTTCTTCTCAAGAATAACCACTAACCGATACGTTTTATAGCGGTGGAAGCTCAGTGAGAGGCTCAACAAGGGAGTCAAAAATCAGCCATATAACTTTTCTGCACGATACTGTCATTTTCAAATAAGCACACAAGATTGAATAAATAAAATTTCCATGTAATCATACCCCAAATGGCTCAAATTCTAATGTTCTAGCATCAAAACCCAAAATTATATTGATGACTGTCCCATCATAAGATAAAGCAAACGATTTTATGAAGATGAGTGCAATCAGTTGAGTGATAGACAACATGCATTGAAAATCTCTCTATTTCTTCAGGTTAACTCCATACACACTCCTACTCTGACGAGCAAAATCCTTTGAGAACTTTTCACCAAATGATAGGCCTACAAATTTGCATCTGAGCATGCTTTACAGTTAGTTGCCTGTAAGCTTACCCATATAATGCACGCCATGGTTCCTGAACGTCCCTCGGTTTCTCAATCTCTTTTTGTTGGAGTCTTTCTTTGGAGAAGCACAGGCCCAAATGGTTGGCCAAGAACTGCCCCACCTCATACCACGCCTGGAAATGAAAACACTAAATTCGTGAAACACTAGTGATGCAGACAGATATATAGTAACAAGAGTGAAAAAGAATCTGAAAAGAAGCACTAGAGATGGTGCCTGCACGCACTTAACTACCACAACCAGCAATTCTACTATAGCTAACTGCATAGTAGGACACAAGAAATGCGTTTATATGATGTGCAAGTTACAACGAATGGATTCTTCTCCCAGTATGCTAGAATGCCAAACAGCAGCTTTCCATGCTTCTGAACTCATGCTCTTTGATAACCAAGTGGATCAATGGATCATATACTAATCTTCTTCATAACTTCCCAATTGAACTTCTCAAAGCATCAATTCAATCAGTAATAATCATTGGGATGCATATAACTATAAAGAATATAACAGAAGGCTTGTGAAATTGAGATTTATTTTTTGTTATCAATCACACAGGGGTCAGCTTAAGGTTCAGTAGAGGTTTCAGAAGCATCTTGTCTTGCATGTAAAACCAAACCAGGATTCTTTCATGTAAAACCCAACAGCTCCTACAGTGCAAAACAAGCAATGATAGTAAAGGAACTTTTTACTCTAAATTTTAGTAGCTGGAAGTAAGCAATCATGTTCAGAAATGGGAAAGTTCCACTTGTCTACACCGCAGAATACTCGCACAAAAATTCATGAATGAGCAAAATGCCTTATATACAAAGAAGCAGCAGCAAACGAACTACTGAACAACATGTAATCAACTTGATGTTATAACAAAGATCTAAAAAATAACCCTTTTTTTTTGTAAAATAAACTGTGATACCATTGATCTTGTACATTCACTGATGAACAAAATTCTAGTGGATACCTGTTCCAGTGTCTAATCACCATGAATCAAATTATCTCGATTTTTCAGATCTTGATAGTCTAACTATGGTGCATTCATTACAAATCAACCTAAATTGCGCATATGTCATGTAGAGGTAATTTAAAGAAATTATACTTGAATTATTCACCAAATACTGGCACAGAAAATATTGGTCACGATACCTCAAGTTCCTGATCAGCAGATTTTTACTTTGGTGTTGAGCACCTGATGCAATAAGTACTGTAGGCAGATTCATGACACGAACCATCTGAATAAAGCAAGCCAAAGATTCACAATGAATTTGCAATGATGGAGGAGGGGTGGCAGTTTCAGCAATTATGGCCTGAATGGTTTCAGTCGTGCCCCCTATTTCAGCTCCATACAGCATCACTTTGTGCTCAGATGATGCTGGATTCACCCATTCTTGATTAAACTTCAGAGTCTTCATGACAAATGGAAGGATTATTGTAGGATGACTAGAAGTTTCCTCTGAAGAAATGAGTGCCAAACTTCTTTGACAGCACACGCAGCAATGGGAGGTCCATAATTTGGTAGGAGCAAAACAGATACCTGAAATGATTGAGCAGATCTTAGATGAGTTTATTTTTGCCCAGAAAGAATGGAGCAGTTGGAAACTTTCTAGTATTTTAACTCTAAGACTGCTTATGCTCATGAATCTCTAATTTTATCAACGCTTCAACTATCATGCTTTTTTATGTTTCTTTTGGGAACCAGAGCCTCAATCACAACCCTCTAACTCCCACCCCATAACACCCTATGGCCTTTATGCCCTTATATAGGCCCTTAAAACTGAGATTATTTATGGTACCACCCACAAAAAGGCGAAAGCATTGTAACAAATAATCAGATGAATACAGTTAGTGCAAATACTGAATGATCAAACTTGTAACAAATATGATCAAAATCAGATGAATCAGAAGAACAATATAACATAGCCAATAGTGAGCCACTAACCACCAAAAATGGTGAGATTGACTGAGTATTTGGAACCCATTCCAACAATCAACCAAAATCTTACTTTCATTCTCTTGCTTTTCCTTTAGAAAATCCAGGCAATTCCTCCCTCTCTAAACCATGTGCCATAAAGGCTACAGCAAAATATACCAACCCTGCCTCATTTGAGCTATCCAAACTATCATAATTTCAGTTTCTATTTTGGACAGTAAGATCTGTCTGATTCATCCACTATGATTCGTTACCCTCCCATCCTGCTTAACACACAAGTCCTACAGTGAATTAATAGGTAAATGGACAGTCACAACTAAGGTCTCAGTTGTACTTTAACCCCTCGTTTGGTTGTTTTTTCTTTTTTTTTTTTTCGCGGGGGGGGGGGGGGGGGGGGGGGATAGGAAAGAGAGAGAAAATTGTGTACGGCCCCACACACATTTTCTCCTCCTTTCACCAGAAAATAAATACCATCGAAGAGGTGGTATTTGTTTTCCGATTCTCTTTTCCTCCCTCTTAGGAAAACTTTTCTTAGAAAAATATTTCCTAGAAAAATATCAAACGAGCACTAAAAGATCTACACACCTAGGAATCTCGGTCCTACATTTGTGTCTCTTCCTAAAGCTTCAACCCTTTAAATTTGATATCTTTTATAACTGCCACTATTTAATCAAAACTAATCTTAATTCAAAAATAAACTCACTGTCCATTCTTTTAGCTATTGATTTTAAACCTTTGTTCATGTAACTAACTTAAAAGTGGTAATGTAATGATTAAATAATTATTGTATATTATTATATACAATTTCATACAAGTGCTTCCTAAATGCCCTTTTATCCCCACCCACCCCACCTAACCTCCCCTCACCATTTTAGAGAGAGAGAGAGAGAGAGAGAGAGAGAGAGCTTCTCTTGTCTCCACTCTTAGACCAGCCCCAGATTAAGCCAACATTATTTTTTTGCACTCCATCTACAAGGATTGTGTAGGACTTCTACAGGAAATCCTGTTATTTAATTCTTTTCAAATATTTTTTTTTTCACCTCATTTTGCAATGGTTGATACTAAATGAAGCATTCCAACTTGAAGATGACCTTGAACCAATTTGCATTGGTTAATACTAAATGAAGCACTCCTTCCTTGCATCGCAAACTAAATCTCATTCCATAAGCCACCCTCCAATATCTATCCTCTCATGCAACTTTTTTTGAGAAAAATCTTCTCCAGTTTGTTGCCTACTCTACTCAACAAGAAATCCAGAAACCAAATAAAGAAGAGTTATGAGACTTTTGCCCACACCATGGGACAGGAGTTTGCAGCTCTATTTAGCAGCCCACTGTATAAAAACTGGTGACCAACATAATCTAATCATACATGCTAAAACTTTTAAAGATAAGACATAACCCTGACTGTATCTAGAAAGTATAAACTATTCTCACTATAAGCTAAAATTGTATCACTCATTGAAATGATGGGAAGGTCAAATGCCTGATTAGAGTTGTCTCTATTAGATAACCCTGTAACCAAGTGTCCACCTAGAGAACACATGAAAAATGTTAAAGAGCCCGAACTTCTGCAACTACTCAACACATCTAAGCCTTTTCCCAACTACATGGGGTCGGCTACGTAAATCTGCTTCCTCCACTCTGCTCTATTCAGGACTAAGTCGACACTTAAATTATAAATAGTTATATCTCTCTGCACTTAATGAAATATGTATCATGAACATCTATCAACAATACAGTCACGCCAGCCAAACAACGCAACCACCATAGCTTACACTACAGCTTAAACATCAGAGCAAACATAAGGAAGGATTAACAAGCACCTATCTAGCAACTTATAGATGTCATACGCATTGATCAAGAAAGATTTTGGAGAAAATACAACCAAAGATTCAGCTTTTTTGTGAAGCCCATCTTCTAGTTCATATATTTAAGGTGTCCTAAAATTTGCTCCCATCTCTTGCTTTAACACACTCATACAACGCTAGAGACCAAACCAAGATACATAAACAACCAGCATTATCTATAAAGGCTTGTTTGTTGCTCACCAGGCCTCTGCCTTGTGGTGGGCTTGCCAAATCAACCATCAGATAATGTGAATTTGTTGTGTGGTTCAAACATTACATCCATGACACCTTGGTCAATGACAATCTTCAAAAGCTTTTTATATAAAACTAAGCAAGCAACCACTGTACAGAACCATAGGTGATTGGCGTTTGAATAAAGCCAACCACCACCACACCAGATAAAATTAACTCCTCCGATATAAAAATACCCAGAAGGCCAGAACTAAGTCAATGGGGCCATGAGCATAGGCAAAAAGCCATGCAAATCCCTGATCTGGTCGATAAGACCCAAATTCACAAATAGCCAGTCCTCATTTGTTTTTTGGTAGGCCAGAAAATCATCACAAACTAGTATTTGTGCGTTTGCTTATTAATATATTCTCAATTGGTCACATTCCCGCTTCAATACTGCTTGAGTGAGGCAACAATTTCCCAATTCATGCATGAGAGAATAAGTGTATAAAATGCCTCCCAGTATCCAGTGGCCTCATGCATTTTGCTCCAGCAAATAACTAGGCTTCCTTGAATTTCCAATAAATAGAAGAGGGGTTGAAGTTTCAGGTTTGTATTCTGCTATAATTAGCACTTGCATGATCTCTGACCAACTTGATTTAATCTGTGCTAGTATGAGCAACCAAACAGAATCTCCTCTACTAATTAAACCTCTAAACTCCCATGACATTGATCATTGTGGTTATGAATAGTCTAGTGAACCACTGACAACCAATGAATTGCCACGAAATCAAGCAAGCTCAAAGTTCCATAGCAACTTACAATAAGAACCAATATTTCAAAATAACATATGCTTCAAATCAGCTGATAAAGGTATTAGGAAGAATTACGTGGTCCATAGTATCAAAACAAATATGGCAGACATGGTATGGAGGAAAACATCTTTGGTCATTTAAAGCAATAGAAGACTCTTGCAAAGTATTGACCCTTTTATAACAAAAAGCCATGAAACACCTGTAAAATAATTCACAATAAAACATTTACACCAGCAACATCTGTCTTTTTCTTTGTGAAAAAAATAACCTTCAAATTCTCAGATCACTTACAGAACGAAGCATCTATTTTCTAAAAAAGCTACTTCATTCTGTAAATAGCCTTTAAACGATCATTTTGTAAAATAAATACAAAATGCGTAACATTCAAGACAAAGGACTACAAATTAGACATCATGGCATGGAACATTATGGCGCAATCCTTCATGAAAAGTCTCAGTTTATTATTTTACTTAATAATTTCACCCATGCCAATATAAAATAATTTCAGGATGCACCTCCAAACAGGAAAAAAAAGAAGAGAGGAAACATTATTAAGTCTGTCCGGCAGCCAACCAACAAAATTGCATGTTGGGAGAATCAAGTAACAGGCCAGAAAAAATCAATAAAAGACAAGATCAAGTTTAATTAGTTAACCCAAGAAAATCACTCTACATCTATACTCTCACAAACTATACCCATTTATCATTTAGTAATTCGACACAGTTCACTGCAAGACCACTAAGATATAGCTCAAGAGAGACAAAATACACTGAGAATTGACGTGCCTGAGGCGATCCATGGGGGTCTACGAACTCGATCAAATCCCCCGACGCTTTGCGGTCGCTGATGCCGTACTTCTCCAGTGATAGTTCGAACGAGGAGGTTTCCCTGAAAGATCCGTACAAGAAATCGTGAGAGATCGATCTTAATAACAACGTAAACGGGGGATTAGGTTTTGGGTTTGGTGGCCAGGATGGATTACGACCTCGTGAACTTGGAATCGGGGCTCGCGCGGAGGGCGTCAGCGATGGCCGGGCCGAAGCCGTCGGAATCTCGGACGAGAAAGATCACCTTGGGAGCCAGTCTCATGGTTAACTTCCACCGGAAGCCGACGTGGGAGAAGCGGAGGAGAGGCTTCGGCGCCGGGCGACCGAGGGGATGTAGTGGTGGAGTCTGCGACGTGGGGCCCTGAACGCATTCGGCTCATCACAGACGTCCGCCGGTCCGTGAGGTTCAGCTTAACGGCGTCTGCTAGTGATGCGATCGCAGCATGGAAGGTTACAAATCCTTGGTTTATTTTCATTTTTGCGCTGCAAGTAAATATTAAATTCAAATTATGTACAAAATAATTATACCAAAAAAATATAAATAAATTTAGAATTTACTGTACCATAAATATGTTATGTTTCAATATATCAAGCATATCATTAAAATACAACACTAATTTAAACTTAATCGGATACCATTCAAGTTGAAGTTATTTGCGTGTTACTTGGATTCAAAAATGCAAAATATTTTACATGTAAATTTAATTTGGACCATTAGATTCTATTTTATCCTTTCAAATATATTAAAGATTACATATTTCAAACTCTTTTTAAATAAAAAATAGATTTTCTTTCCTGATATGTCCATAATTAGTATTGTTACTTATGATTTTGTAGGGTTATCATTCAAGTTCTACATAAAATATCTTTTAATAATTTTTATATGTTGTTTACTATTATTTTATTGAATAATATACTTTGGATATAATTAGATGGTCAATTTCTATAGGTTTATTATGTTTTATATTTATATTTTTCAAATTGATTTAACTTTAAAAAATTTAATGGATTGGTAAAATTAATATTCAGTCTAATTTGATTTGGACCTAAAGAGTGTTGGATTTTTCTTTTTTTTTTTTTTTGCTTGGTTAGGATATGGATGAATTATGAAATGTGCTAAACCTTAATCTCACCTAACTTGCTTGCAATTATGGGCATGAACTAGTCATTGCCATTGATTGATCAAGGATATTTATAGAAAATTAATAGATAATATTTAGGAGAACAAATCATGTAATGCTAGCTTGTGCATTATTGGCTCATGCAATATGTAACAGTAGTTCTCCCTTATCTCATTGATTATTAACCAACCTTTTTTTCCTTATCAAATTCTTTTATATAGATTAATGGGCAAGAGAAATACTTTTTTTATTTATAATCTATTATATAAATTAGTGGGAAGATAAAATGGAGATATATGAAATTGAATTAAATTTGTTTGAATAATGTGAAATGGTGTATCAAGTTATCATACACATACTGAAATTTGAGAAAAAAAGTCTTACGTAAAGACAAAAAACTTGCAATACTGTATAACACAAAGGGCTGAGAAAAAAAAAAATGTAAAAATAAATTAAATTAAAAAATAAAAATATTAAATAAATATATGATAAAATTATGAAGAATGGATTAAAAACAAACATATAAGAGCAAGTAAAGAGTCATGCAAATTGAAAAAATGCACTAACAAATTGATCAAGATGGTATGAATGTATATAACAAAGAAATACATCGTCTTAGAGAGATATTTATGTGTTAAAAGTTGAAACATAAGAAAAGAAAAATCTAAATTAACAAACACAAAAGCTGTGAGAAAATATCATATCTAATCCTAAATATGAATACTTGATACATATAAGAACTCATAAAATTAATATTAATGAATTAAGAAAAGGCTAAATAGTTAAAAACACTTTCATGTCTCTTTTCTCTCTCTTTCTGACTCATTCTCAATTGATGATCCCGTTGTTCATATATGAATTGTAGTTTGTCTTCCTCTCGCATCTCTTTGCTAGTACCATTTTGTGTTGGCCTCAACTTTTTTTTTTTTTTTTCTTTCTTTGTGCCTTCCCCTTGCACTAATGTGATTTTTCTGATAGAATCCAGTAGATTAGCTATATATTGAAAAGCATGATCAATATGATATGGGTTGGTCGCGGTTTTCTTCTCTTGACGATCTTCAGAGGGCCACCCAGCAGTAGGGCAGCTTTTGGGCTGCTATAGTCTATCAGATATGATTATCATGGAACCAGCTTATCTTCACTTATGATATTATATCTTTGCACATGATTATGCGGAAAGTCAGATCTTTATTGACGAAATTCGCATATCATCGCAATGCTTTTGATTCTGATACCTCTGGCCACTGGGGTTTCCCTTCTGCTTTAGCAACGAACCAACAGTTTTTATCTTTTGGGAGCCCTCCTCCAGGGTTTGTCAAAATTAACTTCGATAGGAGTGTGCGAGGAAGACTAGCTGGTTTAGCTTTTATTATTCGAGGGATCGATGGAGCTTTACTGTTGGCAAGTGGTTTTGGCACTTTCGATTTCTGTCCCTATGGCTAAGCTTTATATAGCTTGAGCTGATATTGCCTACGCTTATTGGATTCTTCATGCTCACAGCCTTCTCATTGAGGAGGACTCGCTAACTGTCGTCCGGTGGATTTGTAAGGAAAGCTGCAACCAAGTCCCTATCAATTCTCTGCTCTATGACATTTGGTCTATTCTTCGGAAAGCCCATAGAGCCTAGATACGATATATCTACCATGAAGCTAATTCTGTGGCTGATTAAGTAGTAGTCTCTGACTCATCATGCTGGGTTTTGGATATTAAACCAGAATGACCTCTGTCCCCTAATATTTAAGTAAATCTTGTATTCTAATTTATCTGGATTGATTCGCATACAGTATGATCATCCGTATGTACTTAAAAAAAAAAAAAAGATTGATCAATATGGTAGAGATGACAGTTTTAGATATATATGTATGAGAGAGACAGAGCAGCAATATTTTAGGCGATGATAAATATTGTTGGTAAATAGCAGGTGTATAAGGACTGATACATGTTAAGCCTTCAATCTATTTATTGATGCTACTCGTACATGCTATGCTATGGTTCTCCAACTATATATTTAAATAATATAATACTACTTATATATAATATAAATAGCTATATATTTAAATATATAATTAAATATAACTTTTTTTGTTGGTTCACTCATTATCTTTTAAATATATTAAATATATTTCAAAATATTTGAAAGAACTTTCTTTAACATCTATCTTGGGAAAAGGATTAATTTTTTACTATTTCTTTGTTGAAATTTTTTAAGGTTAAGAGAAGGAAGCCATACAATCTCCCTGGACGCCTCTCTTTTTTTTTTTTGTTACAAGCGGACGATCACACCAGTCTAGGATGAGTCAAGCCCGATATATCAGAATACAAAATTGGGTAAGAACCATTGAACAAGGGTCTCTTAACCTCCAAAACCAGGGACCAGAATGGTGGACAACCCAAGCAGCAACCCAGTCAGCCGCTGAGTTTGCTTTCCGGTATACATGCCGAATTTAGACACTATAAGCCTGATAGAGCATAGCCCTGATGTCGCATAACAAAGGGTTGGTCGACATAGGGTCGCCTGCGTCCTACCGGAGCTAGCGGACAATAGTACTAGAGTCTCCCTCAATAATAAGGCTACGGATGTCCATACTGCAGATAGCATAGGATATGCCAGCCCACGCAGCATATAACTCAGCAAGTGGCACATAAAGGTCTAGAGAACTAAATCCACCAGCCATAAGCAACGAACTATCCGAGCCACGGATCACAAAGCCGAACCAGCCAATCGACCCTGAACATTACCATCAAAGTTAACTTTAACAAACCCTAGTGGGGGGTTCCCAAGAAACAAAAACTGTATACCGATTCGCTGCAGAAGCAGCAGGGGATCCCCATATGCTAGAGCTATCAGAATCATGGCCTGACTGGTGGAGCACATACTCAGTAGAGAGGGACAGAGCTATCCTAACAATCCTGTAGGGAGGGTCAACCACTTCTGCAAAAATATGCCGATTCCGAGACAACCAAACCTGATAGGCAATATAAGCACCAGTGGAACGGAACCGACGGGTGCCCCTACCCATATCCTGCCGAATCCAGCACAAGAAGGAACTGCAAGATGGAGTACTGCTATCATTCCAGAAGTGGTATCCTGCTATCTGCCAGACTAATCTCACTCTGGTGCAAGTGAAGATAGCATGATCAACAGTCTCCTCCTCAAGCCCGTAAATAGGGCAGATTAGCTGGATCGCCATGCCCCTACCCGAGAGCAGGGAACAAGTAGGAAGGCAATCCCAAGCCATCTTCCAAATAAATAGCCGGACTCTCGGGTGAATGGGAAGCTTCCAAATCCAAGACCCATCCAACATCTGCCTTATCTGAGGCCTGTACTCCTGCATAAGATCCCTAATCGGAGCATGGTCATAGAGGATCTCCTCCATAATCTGACGTCTGAGGCGTCATCCGAAGTACGAGGAATGGAAAGAATACGGTGGGAAAGCTCCACACCAAAAAGAGTAGTGACACGGGAGGTATGCTAGGCAGTGTGATCCTGAGTAATTAAATCAGAAACTGTCGTACCCATAGCAATGTCAGTGCTGACAAATATAGGCCACCGGGACAAAGGAAGATCAGTCAGCCATGTATCCCTGAGCACATCAACAGAAGCTCCATCACCAATCATCCACGAGGTACAAGAAAGCATAGCCGGAGCATGATGACACACCTCTTTCCAGAAGAAAGAATAGCCACGAGTAGACTGAGGAGGTGTGTGTGGGGCCCAATCTCCGTATGTCGCACGCATGAACGAGCTCCAAAGACAATCAGGGTCAAGCAAGAATCTCGTCGTGTGCCTAGCAATCAATGCCTCCCTTCTCACAGTCAGAGGCTGAATCCCAAGCCCTCCCTCCGAGATCGGCATGCAAACTGAGTCCCAAGCCAGAAGGTGGATCCCATGGCCATCCTGCATCGAACCCCAGAGGAAGTCTCTAAACCATCTCTCCAAACGCCTCAAGCAAGTCACCGGAATGGCAGCATTAGAGAGAATGTAGAGGGGAAGAGAGGTGAGCACAAAGAGAATAAGGGTGAGCCTAGCTGTTGCTACCGAAACACTTGCGATGAATGCCAGGTGAGCTGAGATCTCCGCATGCCTTCGAGAATGTAGAGAGGTCACCGTCTTCCTTCTAGAGCCTGCAAAAAGTCCCGGACCGGTAGTTCCGGTGGGGACCCTCCGACGCCCAAGTCAATGGGTTGTAGAACAGGAATGTTGTATATGAGTAGAACTTGAGAGAAAGAGAGAGAGATCCCCTTGCATTGAGCTCGGGTCCTCCTCTTATACCTGTCTGGGGGTCCCGTTTACCTCGTTCCGTTGGAACCATCGAATCTTCCTCGTTGGGATAAGTTTCTCCGAACGGCAAGTGGTTAAGCCGTTGCTGGATAAGAGCCGCTTGTAGCGGTAACTACTGAACGTGCTAACACTTGCCCGTGATTTCAGTGAGCGAGGTACACGGCAATAGACCTCGAATCATAGGATCTGCTGCATGAGACGGGTCATTGTGCATGCAAAAAAGGCGTCAGGTTAGGACCGAAGCCGTTGTTGGAGGCCGGCGCTGGGGGCCGACACTGGAGGCCGACGCTGGAGGCCAACGCTGGAGGCCGGCGCCAAAGGTCAGCGCTGGAGATCGATGCTGGAGGCCGACGCTGGAGGCCGGAGCCAAAGGCCAGCGCTGGAGGCCGTCGCTGGAGGCTGGCACTGGAGACGACGCTGGAGGCCGGCGCTGGAGGCCGGCACTGGAGTTCTATTTCTGGGTTTTGCTGTCAAATCATTATTTTTGAAATCGTGCAAAAGATAATACCACCCAGAGGAAACGGCTTGCCGTATCAGATGCCCCCCCCCGCTCTTGAGATGGGTGAGCGCACAATCACCCGGGAAAGGGGTGTTAATATCCTCTGGGCGGCTGATTTTTGCGCCATCATTTTGCCTGTCCGGGCTGTTGGGATTGGAGAGGATTTTCCTCGAGCAATGAGTCACAAAAGGCGAGCGTCATCATTGTGTAAGGCCAATTCCATCTCTTTATTGGTGGAGCTTTTCGTGTTTTTCGCGCTGGTAGGCCGCCGAAGCACCTTCCATTTGAAGGTGGACACGTAGGCAGAACGGACAATCGTGGGGTGATTTGAAATGGGGTTATAAGAGGAAAATCATCCTTATCCTCCCATCCTCCCTTCTCTTACGCTACTGCTTCCTCTCAAGTCCGCAAGCGTCCGTTTGTCTCCCGTGTTCGTTCTCTCCTCGTGCTCCTTCGATCTTAGCTCAAGTTTTCCAGGTTAGTCTCCATGGCTTCCTCACCTTCTTGTTCTATTTTGATTCTTAGGGGTGCTCCCCCACCCCTTCTCAAACTTTCGCTTCCTTACCAAGCCAGTGGTCTACCCCCTCCTCTAATCACTCCTTGCCGGAATGGCGGCCGGTCAGTCGCCCCGTAGCCGGGAGTCATCTGACCGGCGGGCGGATTTCCGCCCGGAGCCGTCCGACGGCTGCTGGTCCTTCTAGCGTCGTCAAGGAGTCCCCCGAAGGGACTGCTTCCACTATGTTTGCTGAAGACATAGCAAATCTGAAAGCCAAGTATAGCTTTCCGTCAGATCTTCGTTTGTTCTACCCTGCTCCTAATGACAGGGTAACCTCTTCCCGTTCCAGAAGAGTTGCCTTGTACGGAGCCTTCTTTAAGGCTGGACTTCGACTACCTATCCACCCTTTTATTCTCAATCTTCTGGACCGATATTCTCTAACACCTTCCCAGCTAGTTCCTAATTCGATCCGAACCATCGTTGGCTTTCTGGTTCTCTGTCACCTGCAAGGCATAGAGGCCAGCATCTCCTTATTCCATAGCTTTTATACCCTCCGCAAGCAATCAGGTTGGTGGTCCTTCACCCCTAGGTCCAATAGGATCCTTAAGTTGTACCTTCCCACCTCTGTCAAAGGGTGGAAGGACATGTTCTTTTTTGCTGATATCGACGGGGTGCGCGAAAGCTGGGGGACACCCAACATTGACGCCAATAGGGATTCCTCCATGCTTCCAAGAGATCGGATGGCATTCGGGCAGTTTCTAACTACCGATGTCCCTCGGTGCAATAAGCTTCTAGCCGATGAAAACCTTCGTCTCGCCGGGTTAATTCCTTCGAGTGGTGAGCACTTGATTACTCACCTTCTTTTTTCTTTTCCCCCTTCTTTTTTTTTTAAATTTATCTTCCGCCTTTATAGGGATGGCGCCATCGCTTCGCGAGCTCAGGCAGGCGGCCATTAGGAAGAGGAAGGCTACGAGGAATGAGTCCCTTGCCGAGAGAAGGGTCATTGCCAAAATCCCAAGGAGGACCGAAGCGGGGAGGGCCGACACGGGGAGGGCCGAAGCGGGGAGGGCCGACGCGGGGAGGGCCGACGCTGGAGGGGCTAGAGTTGTGAAGCCCCTGCGTGCTAAGATTTTGAAGAAGGGCGACCCTAGAAGGGCCGACGCCGGGGAGGCCGATGCTAAAAGGGCCAAAATTGTAGAATCCCCGCACGTGTGCGAGGCGGCCAGAGCCTAAGCCGACGAGCCCGCCAAGATAGATACGGTAAGGGCCGAGGCCGGCGAGGAAGTTGGGCGGAGCCAAATAGAAGGGAGATCTTTAGTTCCAGCTCCTCCTGTCATCCTGCTCAATCCTTCTCCTGAGCAGGTCGCAAAGGCGCCGTCACCCTTGCCCGAAGCCATGGAGACGGAGCAAGTTCCTGCAGCAATAGGGCCAACTCCCGCAGCTATCCTGCCCCTCGTAGGGGCAACAACCGAAGCGCCTCCACCAGTCAAGGGGTCGAAGGCAGAAGAGTCAGAGGCGGGATCCGCCTCCGCGGACCCCGTGCCAAGGGAAAGGAGGGGCGTCGACCCTTCCTTCCAATCACTGTTGGCGAACCACAGCCGCTGGGCCGAGCAGGCCTTAGATGAAGCATCTGTGGTGGAGGTGCAAGAGTTTCTCCGGCATCAAGGGAGAGCCACCTTCTTCCGCGAGGCATCTGTGGCACATCTCTGGGTGAGCCTCTGCTTCATTATCGTTTTTCCTCTTTGTTTCGTTTATTTTATTTTACTTTTTAATATTGACATTCCCTTTAGGTGCTGAACTCTCTGATTGCCATGAGGGAACTTTGGACCCTGAGTGATACTGCTATCGACCAGGCACGGAAGGAGATGTTATCACTCCAAGCCAGGGCTGAAAAGGCAGAAATGGCTTTGGAGGATACCCGGGCCACCCTAAAGGGCGAAGTCGAAACCATCTGGCTAAGAGCCGAGAAGGCTGAGTACGTGCTGGAAGTTGCCCAACGTCGTACAGCCAATGAGCTGGATAACGCTCAGGCGGCCGAGGAAAAGCAAAGGATGGCCGAGAAGAGGCTGAAGGTGGTGGAATTAGAAATGTGCATCTTGAAGACTCGATTGGATTCCGCCTCCATTGAAATAGACGCAGCTAAAGAGGCCGCCCGCCAGTCCGACGCCAAGATTGTCGACTTGGAGGTGGTGGTGACTGAGGCCAAGAGAGAGGCCGTCGAGTCCAAGCAGAGAGCCCTCGAGGCGGAGAAAAGAGCTGCAGAGGCCATAGAGGATTTCAGGAAGTCTAAAGCCTTTGATAAGGAGCTAGCCGAATCGGCGGCGTTTGCTTATAATGCCGGCTTCCAAGACTGCAAGGAAAAAATCCAAGAACTCTACGACCTGGAGGACATTGAAGGGCTGAAGCCAGATGACGTCCCTGAAGATGATGACCCAGCCCCAAATAACCCTTAGTAGTTTTTTTTTTTGTATTGCTCTAAACCCGACTCAGGTCGGCAATTTTGTAACCTTTTAGCCATCAATGAATGTTTTAACCCTCATTGCGTGCCTTTGGTTATAATCAGCTTTAGTTGTGTAAGCTGTCGTGAATCGCCAATCAATGATGCCTCATCAGATAGGTCACATGAAATGTGATTGTCACGAATTACCGACGCAAGAAGCCAGTCTTTAGTGCCGACACGGGGAGCCGGTCTTTAGGTCCGACATGGAGAGCCGGTCGTTAGTTGCCGACACGGAGCAGTCTTTGGTGCCGACGCGGAGCCGGTCTTTAGTCTGCCAGCGCGGAGCCGATCTTTCATGCCGATGCAGAGCCGGTCTTTAGTGACGACGCGGAGCCGGTCTTTAGTGCCGATGCGGAGCCGGTCTTTAATTGCCGATGCGGAACCGGTCTTTGGTGCCGACGCGGAGTCGGTCTTTCATACCGACGTGGAGTCGATCTTTTATGCCGATACGGAGCCGGTCTTTGTTGCCGACGCGGAGCCAGTCTTTGGTGCCGATGCGGAGCCGGTCTTTAGTGTGCCGACGTGGAGCTAGTCTTTAATGCCGATGCGGAGCCGGTCTTTAATTGCAGGTGCGGAACCGGTCTTCGATGCCGACGCGGAGCTGGTCTTTGATTGCCGGTGCGGAACCGGTCTTCGATGCCGATGCAGAGCCGGTCTTTGATTGCCGGTGCGGAACCGGTCTTTCATGCCGATGCGGAGCCGGTCTTTGTTGCCAATGTGGAGCTGGTCTTTGGTTGCCGGTGTGGAACCGGTCTTTGGTACCGATGCGGAGCCGGTCTTTAGTGTGCCAACGCGGAGCCGGTCTTTCATGCCGATGCGGAGCCGGTCTTTAATTGCCGGTACGGAACCGGTCTTCGATGCTGACGCGGAGCCAGTCTTTGATTGCCGGTGCGGAACCGGTCTTCGATGCCGATGCGGAGCCAGTCTTTGACTGTCGGTGCGGAACCGATCTTCGATGCCGACGCGAAGCCGGTCTTTTGTGCCGATGCGGAGCCGATCTTTCATGCCGACGTGGAGTTGGTCTTTCATGCCGACGCGGAGCCGGTCTTTAATTACTGGACATACTCATTCAAAAATAAGGCGAACATTTCAAACATTCATCTATCAAATAGATTCAAATTAATGACGATAGCACCTTACTGGTAATACCGGCGTAAATTGTCGGCGTTCCAGGTGCGAGGAAGCGGTTTTCCGTCTAGCTCTTCAACTTTGTACGCCCCATGGTGAAGTACCTCCTTGACACAGTATGTTCCTTCCCATTTTGGTGCCAGCTTGCCCCCTCTATTGGCTTTGATACTTCAGCTCTTGCAGAACAAGATCTCCAGAGCGAAACGTCTTGGATCGCACTCGAGCATTGTAGTACTTGGCCGCTCGCTGACGGAATGCTGCCATGCAAAGCTGTGCTTGGTCTCGCAATTCTTCCACCAAATCCAGATTGGCTCGCAGCTGGTTTGAGTTGCTTTCTTCGTGGTATAATTCCGTTTGGGGACTGGGAACTCCTATCTCCACCGGAATGACCGCTTCGGTCCCAAAGACTAGGCTGAAAGGAGTTTCCCCAGTAGGGGCTCGCGGCGTCGTATGATAGGCCCATAGTACACTGGGGAGTTCCTCCACCCAGCGCCCTTTGCAGCTATCTAGCTGAGCCCTGAGTCCTTGAAGGATGATGCGATTGGTCACCTCGGCTGTATCGTTGGTTTGGGGGTGCCCTATGGAGGTGAATCGATGATGGATGCTAGGCCATCGCAGAATTTCCGAAAGGCCGTGTTGTCAAACTATCGGCCGTTGTCAGTAATGAGGGTGTGCGGTAGCCCGAACCGGCACACCATAGACTTTCAGAAAAAGTCCTTATTTTGACCTCCATGATCTTAGCGAGAGCCTCCGCCTCGATCCACTTGGTGAAATGGTCGACGGCCACCACCAGGAACTTGCGTTGTCCGGAGGCTGAAGGGAACGGTCCCAGGATGTCCATGCCCCACTGTGCGAAGGGCCAGGGTGCAGCCAGGGGGGTCAGCTGGGATGCTGGTTGATGTTGAATGTTGGCATGGCGCTGGCAGCTATCGCACCTCTTGACAAGTTCGGATGCATCCTTCTTCATTGTCAGCCAGTAATACCCCTGCCGTAGGGCTTTGTATGCAAGAGCTCTGCCCCCCAGATGGCTTCCACATATACCTTCATGTATCTCTCGCAAAATATAATTAGCTTCGGTGGGACTGACACACCTAAGGACTGGGTATGAGAACGACCTCCGATAGAGCTTTCCCTCCATTATGAAAAACTTTGGGGCCCGTCTTTTAAGTTTCCTGGCTTCGGTAGGGTCTTCTGGGAGGGTACCCTCAGTAAAGTACTGGACATAGGCGTCCATCCAGGAAGGCTCTTGCTCCACTGGTAGAGTTTCTCTTGATACGTCAATACTCGGGGCTTCTAAGTGCTCCACATAAGCTCTTCCCAGCATCCCATCAGCTGAGGTGGCAAGATGGGATAAGGCGTCGGCTCTAGCATTCTCCTGTTGAGGGATGTAGCTGACACTAAAGTGAGCCAAGGGAGAAGCTAGCGATTGCACCATACTTAGTAGCGGGACATGATGGGATCCCTTGCTTCATATTCCCTTGCGATTTGGCCAGCGACCAATTGGGAGTCGGTGAACGCCCTAAGGCGTTTCACCCCAAGCTCTTGAGCTAATCTCATCCCGTACAGCAAAGCTTCATATTCTGCCTGATTATTAGTGGCTAGAAAGAGGAAGTGAAGTGCACACTCGGTTACCACTCCATCCGAGTTGGCCAAGATGAGGCCTGCTCCGCTCCCTTGAGAATTCGACGCCCCGTCTACATGAAGGACCCATTCATCATCACCGGTTCCGAGGGGCTGAGTATATGTAGGAGGTTCTTTAGGTTGCTCCTCTCCCCAAGTGCATTCGACCAAAAAATTCGTCAAGACTTGAGACTTCATGGCTGACCAGGGGCAAAAAGACAGATCGAATTCCCCCAACTTAAGGGCCCACCTTGCCAGCCGGCCGGAAGTATCCGGGCGAGCGAGAACTATCTTCAGAGGTTGGTCTGTGATCACCGCGATCGGGTGGCTTGAAAGTATGGCCGCAAACGTTGGGCAGACACGATCAATGCGAAGATAATCTTTTCCATATTTGAGTACCTGGTCTCTGCATCGTGGAGCACCTTGCTTGTGTAGTATACTGGCCTTTGCATGCCATTGGTGTCCACGCGGACCAGCACAGAACTAACGGCTTCAGGAGAGGCCGCGAGGTATAGAAGGAGTTCTTCTCCACCTGTTGGCTTGGCTAGCAGCGGCAGGGTAGATAAGAATTCCTTTAACCCCTCGAATGCCTCCTGGCATTCTTTCGTCCATTCAAATTCATTAACTTTGCGGAGCGCCTTGAAGAAAGGTAGGCACCTTTCAGCGGACTTGGACAGGAAGCGACTTAAGGTGGCCACCCTTCCCGTCAGGCGCTGTATTTCCTTCTTGTTGGCGGGAGGCTATGTCCAAGATGGCTTGGACTTTGTCCGGGTTTGCTTGATCCCCCGCGGGTTACCATGAAACCCAACAATTTTTCGGCTGTCACCCCGAATGCACACTTGCGTGGGTTCAGCTTCATCTGGTACCGACGAAGGTTGTCAAAAGTCCCCATTAGGTCTGCGACATGGTCAGTGGCGTGGACGCTTTTTGTCAACATGTCATCCACGTACACTTCCATGTTGCATCCTATCTGGCCTTCGAAGACCTTGCTCATCAACCTTTGGTAGGTGGCTCCCGCGTTCTTTAGCCCGAAAGGCATTACCCTGTAACAGTATAACCCCTTCTCAGTTATGAAGGAGGTAGCTTCTTCATCTGCCGAATTCATCGGATCTGGTTGTATCCGGAGAAAGCATCCATGAAGCTAAGGACCTCATGGCCGGATGTAGCATCCACCAGTTGATCGATCCGGGGCAGGAGAAAGCTGTCCTTAGGGCATGCCTTGTTGAAATCGGTGAAATCTATGCACATTCTCCAGCTCTCGTTGGTCTTATAGACTAGCACCACGTTGGCCAACCATTCGGGTAATGGACCTCCCGAATATGGCCTGCAGCCGTTAACTTGCGAACTTCCTCGTCGATAGCTTTCTGTCTATCTGGAGCGAAGTTTCTTTTTTTCTGTCGGACCGGCCGACACTCTGGCCTGTGGTTGAGCTGATGGGTGATCACTTCTTCGGGGATGCCCGGCATGTCTGAGGACGACCATGCAAAGACGTCGGTGTTGGCACGCAAGAAAGTAAGAAGTCGATCACGTACCTCCTCTGGAAGCAATGCCCCCCTGAACAGTCCTTGCCGGGTCATCACCCAAGGAGAGGGTTAGAAGGTGCTTGGCTGGCTCTCCCCTCCTTCCCGGCTCCCGAGGATCGAGCGCTCAGAGGCTACCGCCGACACCGCTTCCAGCGGGCTGGGAGACAAATGATAGCAGAGCGGTGGCAGGCTTTGCTCCCCTTTCATCTCTCCGACTCCTTCGTCGATGGGGAACCTTACCAATAATCTCTTAGTGGAGATTACGACATCTAGCAGATTCAGCCCTGGTCTCCCCAAGATAGCATTATAAGCCAGCGGGACCCGGACCACCAAGAAATTTATAACCACAGTGCTTTGACATGGAGGGGTTCTAGCCGTGACTGGGAAGGCAATCTCTCCCTCGACGCTCACCGAGTCTCCAGTGAAGCCCATTAGAGGCGCGGCAACGGGTCGGAGTGAAGACTTCGACAGATTCATCCAAACAAAAGCCTCGTAGCTCAAAACATCCACCGAACTCCCACTATCAATTAAAGTTCTTTTGACAGGATGTTTTGCTATAGTCATGGATATAACGACACTGTCGTCATGCTCATTAACTACCCCATCTAAATCCTTTCTAAAGAAAGGAATTACAGAATCTATTCCCTCTTGCTGCCTCTTTGAACCGCCACCCGCCCCCAGGAAATCATAGCTATAGTCTTTTCTGTTGGAGCATTGTCCACGCCAGCCGGACGAATCGGAGGCACTGGTGGGCCCGAAGTGGGAAGGTTTCCCCTTCGAACGAATTTGCCCAGGTGGCCCTGCTGAACCAGCTCCTCAATGGCCTTTTTCAGATGGCGGAAATCCTCGGTGTCGTGACCATAGTCTCGGTGGTACCGGCAGTAAAACTCCTTGTTGCGGGGGGCCCCAGACTTTAAGGGAGCCGGACGCTTGAAATAAGGTTCCTCCTCAATCTCCAGCAGGATGTGAGATATGGGAGCCATGAGGGGGTGAATTGCTCCTTAGGAACGAGCATCTATGGTCGACGATCTGAGCGGTGTGGAGGCTCAGGCTTCCGAGGTCGCGCACCGGCATGATCAGTAGGTGGTAGTTTCTTACTGCTGTTCTTGTCAACTTCCCTCCTGGAAGAATCCGCCTTGTTGGCGCGGATGTACTTCTGTGCTTGGCTCAGAAGCTTAGCATAAGAACTCGGAGGCTTCTTGTCCAGAGAATAAGCAAACCTGGATGGACGAAGTCCTCGTTTCAAGGCCAAAGTGGCTACGGAGTCTTCCAGGTTGTACGCCTCCAACGCTGCTTCCTTAAATCGAGCACAAAATCCTTCAAGTTTCGCCACTCCTCTGCTGGACAGCAAAGAGGCTATCAGCCACTCGTGGGATCTTTCGACAGGCAACAAATGGGCTAGGAAAGATCGCTCGAGTTGCCGAAATGAATTGATGCTGCGTGGAGGCAGACGGGAGTACCACGCGCGTGCCGCCTTGCGAAGGGTGGCCGGAAAGACGATGCATAAAAGGGAGTTTGTCACTTCCTGGACCTGCATGAGGACCTTATAGCTTTCCAGGTGGTCCGCCGTGCCATCGTATAGATTCAGTTGGGGGAGACGGAACCGGGGCGGGACTGGTTCCTTCATGATATGTCGGGAAAGTGGGGGGCGACGCTCATAGTCCGTCCCGTGAGGATCAGCAATCCGGCAGCTAAGCTCCTCCAATCATCGATGATACTCATCGAGCCTTTGCTCGGCCCGACGGGTAGTTTTCCTGAGGGTACCATCTCGAGATGAATCAGAAGAAGAAGCCGAAGAAGATCGCCGGCGTAAAGAACGCACCCGCCTGGACTCTCTCTCCTTCGGCCGATGGTGGGAGCGACCGGAGTGGCAAAAGGGGGACCGCCGTTGCTTCGAGGCCCCTCGGTGATGAGGTTTGGGGGGTGAACGGTGGGAGACCTCAGGTGGGGTCCCACCTTGGTGAGACTGGACTATCCCCCGCACCCCTTCATCAGGCGCAGGGGGTTGAGGTGTAGCAGCCAAACAATGCTCTTGCAGTCCCCGCACCATTGTCATTAGGTCCTAGACCTGGTGGGCCAGAACCTCGAGCCGGTCAGGCCGGCTTATCTGTGCAGGGGGCGGAACATGGAGGTTGGTCTCCGATTGCTCAGCCCAAGGAATGCGCTCTGCAGCTTGACTGGAGGAAGCTTCCTGTGCTCGTGTAGTCACCATCGTCTCCCTCGCAGAATCAGTGGGGTCACAGGGAGAACTTTCATCTTCCTCCCGTGCGAACTGGCCCCCTACCTGGCGCGCCAATCTGTTGCTGCCGAAACACTTGCGATGAATGCCGGGTGAGCTGAGATCTCTGCAGGCCTTCAAGAATGTAGGCCGACGTTGGAGGCCGATGCTAGAGGCCGACGCTGGAGGCCGGTGCTGAAGGCCGGAGCCAAAGGCCGGCACTGGAGTTCTATTTCTGGGTTTTGCTATCACATCATTATTTTTAAAAATCATGCAAAAGATAATACCACCCAGAGGAAACGGCCTGCTGTATCACTAGCCATCATAGATAACCTAGTGACCTACCATCCATCCAAACGATCACGGACATGGCACTCAAGATCAGTAAAATCAAAACTCCACGGCCGTCTCCCCGTAATGGGAATACCCATATAGGATAGCCGATCAGCCTGAGCAGAGATACCCAAAGTTTGCATTATAGTCTCTCTCAAAGAAAGTTTAGTCTTTGGATTGAAGCTGATCATGGATTTGTCTAAATTAACTTTCTGTCCAGAAGCCCGGCAGTACGACTGAATAACTGAAGCAAATACAGTAGCATTACTAATAGTGGCCTTCCCCAACAGGATACAATCGTCAGCAAATAATAGGTGAGATAACAAGGGCCCTTGGGGACCCACACTATAAGGCACTAAAGTGGAGGCCTGCTGAGCCTGATGAAGAGCCCTAGAAAGAGCATCAACAGTGAGAATGAATAGGAATGGGGGAAAGGGGACATCCCTGCCTGAGCCCCACAGCTGAATGGAAGTAGTCCATCTGGCTGCCATTAATAATAATAGAGAAAGACGGCCGATGAATGCAGGTCCTGATCCAAGCTACAAATAGCTCATCAAACCCAAACTCCTAAAGATATATGTATAGAAACTCCCAACTCACTCTATCATAAGCTCTCTCTATGTCCAACTTAATAGCCATCAAACAGTGACGAGTAGGAGCTCTGTGGAGATCATGCATAACCTCTTGGGCTAATAGGACATTATCGGAGAAACACCATCCTCTGAGGAAAGTCCCCTGCTCAGGAGAGATAATGTGAGGAATCACCAGTCTCATGCGAGAAACCAAAAGACAAGAACAAACCTTATATAAGGTAGTGCAGAGACTAATCGGGCGAAAGTGCTGTGGCATGGAAGCATCAGGCCGTTTCGGTACCAGAGCAATAAAGGTCCGATTCCAGTCAGTAGGGAGAGATTTGGCCTAAAAAACTAACTAAATGGCCTGCACCACATCCTGTCTCACAATAGTCCAATAGTGGCGAAAGAAGAAAGGAGGAAACCCATCAGGTTCCGGGGCCTTATCAGGGCCAAGGTTCCATAAAGCCAGCCGGATATCCTCTGAAGTAATTGGCCTGATAAGATGGTCATTCTCCACCTCAGTGACCTTGAAGGGGACCGCCACAGGATACACAGGGAACCTGTCCCCCGAAAGCTCAGACCAACGAGAGCGGAAGAAATGAAGAAGCTAGTCCCCAATAACCTATATATTGTCCTGGACATTCCCTGCCTCATCAACAAGCCACCGAATCCGATTCGCCGCACGACGTTTAAGGTGGCCTGATGTAAAAATCTAGTATTCTGATCACCCTCCTTAATCCACTGGATTCGGGACCTTTGCTTCCAATAAATCTCCTGCTGCTGGAGAAGGGAGTGATGGAGAGCAAGGTTCGACCGAAGGGAAGTAAGGTCAGAATCATGAAGACAGCCAAACCGATCTTCCTTACTCTGGAGGTCAGCAATAATACTCTCAACCTGTTCAACTTGCCTGACAAGGTCTCCCACATCCTCTCTATTCCATCTGGACAGTCTACGCCTCGCAAGCTCTAGCCGCCACTCCCTTTGACCGGAGTATGCCAAACCTGGGCAATTAAGGACATGGCTGCAGAGTAAGAAGTCCAAAACTTCTCAAATTTAAACTGACCCCTATACTGAGCAGCCATATCAGTGGAGATGAGGATAGGACAGTGATCCAAGGCAATCCTAGATAAGTGAGTAATAGTGGTAGCAGGAAAAGACTGAATCCAGTTGGTCGTGGCCAAAGACCTATCCAACCGTTCCCAAACTCTAGCAGAGCCATGACGGTTATTGCACCAGGTGAATTAGGCTCCCTGAAACCCCAGATCTAGAAGATTAGCTGTAGTAATGAAAGATCGAAACTCAGAAATGCCCATAGTCTCCACAAACTACCTGCCCCCTCTCTTCTCGTTGGCCCGCACAATACAATTGAAGTCACCAGCACACATGGCAGGAATACCCTCAGAAAGCAAAGACAGGATCTCATCCCAGAGCACCCGATGCACCTGGAAGTCAGTACTGGCATAAACACCCAAGAGAAGCCAAGGGGACGCCGATCCTTCTGAAATAACAAGGGCAACCTGCTGGCCACAGAGGTGAAAAGCATCCACTCTAATAACAGCAAGCCTCCATAAAACCATAATGCCACCCGATAAACCCTCTAACTCAATAACATAAGAAGACCAGGATCTGAATATCTGTCTCCTAACATAAGCCAGACTGTCCCTCGACAATCGAGTCTCCAACAAAACACAAATATCACAACTGTGAAGTTGCATCAGCCTTCCAAAAGAGGAGCGAAATGAAGGTTTCAGCGCTCCTCTAACATTCCATATAAGAATCTTCATCCCAAAGGGGGGGCCCTCCAGTTCCCCTACCATCACCGCATCAGATGGATAGCTATCAAGAAGCACGCCCTCCAAAGGATCCTGATCCTGGCTGTCCATAACCTCTACTGTGGCTTTCAGCTGAATGGCCTTCTTGAGTAGAGAAACTACCGAATCATGGGAACGGTTCTCCTGAAGCATCGGCTGAGAGGCCTCTGCATTACCCTCTAGGCCATGCATCTCAGTAGTCTGGTTAATCTTGGACCCTTCCCCCACAAAGGTCACCAGGCCCTTGAACTCATCCATGGATGCTGAAAAAGAAAAAGTGGATTGTACAATGCCTTTACCTTGCCTAGGGTGTTTCCCCTTCTCTTTCGGATTTTTGGAGTTTACCCTTGGGGCCAAAGACTCCACAGGCTAGGCCCGCTTGAGGGACCCGGATTAGCTTCCTTGCATTCCCTTGGCCTGCCAACCCATTTGTCAGATCCCAATAGGGCAAATGGGTTGACATCAGTGTTCAGATTGGACTATTGCAAAGATGTATCAGGCCTTACAAACCCTCAGATCCCATCGGCACGGCACACTGAGGCTGTTGGCACACAACCTTCTTCCCTAAAATAACCTCCGAGCCTTCATGAGTTGCAGTGGCTGACCCTGAAAGCCCAGAGTGGCCATCCCCCTGAACAACCTTTGACACCTTCTTCCCACTATTAACACCTTGTAGCGAGTCAGGGCAATGGCCAACAGAACCAGGTGCACCACCCTTCCTCCCCACCAGCCGGCGAGCTACCTTCTTCGGAGTCTGCCAACCACCCGAGACATCCTGCTGAGACATCCTGCCAATGCCAGCTTCCAGCGGAGCAGGATCTTTCCTACACCAGAGGGCTGCCATCCAGGGCCCAAACACCTTGCTATCAGAAGAGGAGTTGGCAACCGGTGCAACAGCGCAACGTCCAGCAGGATGCAAAGAGCCACAAGCTTCACAAATACCCTCTAGATGCTCATAGGCAAATTGTTTCCAGAACGGAGCTCCACCGCCTCTCACCCTCGCTCCCGGCCGTAGGGGTTTGCTGAGATCAACACGGATGCAAGCTCGAGCAAACCCTCCGTGCTTCCTTTCCTTCATTGCAGAGTCAAGGAATAAGAAGTCGCCAGCCACAGGGGGGAAAGAGCTCACAATTCCTTCCGCCCAGAACTCAATCGGGAGGGATGGCAATCGGATCCACAGCAGAGCTGAGGACAGAGTAACATGTGAGGGAACGAACTGTGGACGCCAATCCTCCACAGCCATCACCTATCCATTGACGACCCAGGGCCTGCCAAGAACTTGAGCTTTGCAGCAAGATTAGAGAAACGGAGTAGGTGGTGGCGATGGGCCAAGCTTACAGTCTCAACATTGCCAAAGACACCTGCTAGACGAAGCTCCCTCACGAATGCTTCCATCGGAACCCAACGCGATAGGCTCCGAGCAATTACTGCCTTCAATCCCCAATCAGCTGATTCCTCCTCCAAAACCTGAACCGGCACCTGAATTACTTCAGGAAATAGTCGTTCAAGCGCCAGCACGTCCGCCGGAGACGGAGAAGAAGCCTCCCAGATGAAACGGCTGTCGGTTCTTCGATTCCATCCCATCCCCTCCGTCTTGCCCCCATCCGAGCCGACTGGAGTCGCATTCAACGAGGAAGCCATCGTCCGATGGAGTGCAGCACAGTCCGGTGACGGCGATCATCGGAGATCAAACAGCAAGCAGACGGGAGCACGAACCTTGAAGCACAGGAAAAAAGCAGAGCACTCGGACACCAGATGCATGATTCTTAAGGTAGTGTTTGATAGAAAAAATATTATCCATGGATAAGTGTACGGGATAGAGTTTGTCCCTTGGCTATCCCTAGGGATATCCTTTGGCTATCCCGTTGATCATATCAAATGCAAAAAGGTAAATCCATAGGATAACTCTTTTTTACTCTTATTTGGAGGGATACCAGCTATTCCTGCATTTTCTAGGGAATAAATTGAGGGGATATCCCATTGTTAACCATGGTTAACCATGGATTATCCCTTTGGTTAACTTTATTCCCAGCTATCCCTTATAGTTATAGCTTTTGGGAATAAAAGGAGATATCCCTCTTATCCCCTATTTCAAATACTACCGCAAAACACTCTTAAAGGCGACTAGGAATATGACTACTATTCTCTCTTTATTTTATTTTATTTTATTTTTTTATAAGAAAAATCTTTATTTGTTTAGGGGAATGATTTAGATATGCCCAGATAGCAATCACAGTACGTGGCATATGATGAATCTTATTAGCTGACCTGGCACTCAGTACCACGTCATGCATCCATGTGCCTGCCAAGTCATGCATCCATCATGGGCCAATGTGGCCATCGTTTCTTCTTCGAAAGGTGGTGAGGCATCGTAGCCTCCATTCTTACGTAGTATTTGGATGCTACATTCCTATCTGGAATAGAAGCAGACAAGAAAAGGTAAGTGAGCCCCTAGAAATTCTTATTCTTGTTTCTCAAACGCGTTAAACAACTTGTTAAAAACAATCCCTCATAATCATGAAAACAGCCAAACCGATCTTCCTTACTCTGGAGGTCAGCAATAATACTCTCAACCTGCTCAACTGCCTGACAAGGTCTCCACCTCCTTTCTATTCCATCTGGACAGTCTACGCCTCGCAAGCTCTAGCCGCCACTCCCTCTGACCGAAGTATGCTAAACCTGGGCAATTAAGGACCTGGCTGCAGAGTAAGAAGTCCAAAACTTCTCAAATTTAAACTGACCCCTATACTGAGCAGCCATATCAGTGGAGATGAGGATAGGACAGTGATCCGAGGCAATCCTAGATAGGTGAGTAATAGTGGTAGCAGGAAAAGACTGAATCCAGTTGGTTGTGGCCAAAGACCTATCCAACCGTTCCCAACTCTAGCAGAGCCATGACGGTTATTGCACCAGGTGAATTAGGCTCCCTGAAACCCCAGATCCAGAAGATTAGCTGTAGTAATGAAAGACCGAAAATCAGAAATGCCCATAGTCTCCACAAACTACCTGCCCCCTCTCTTCTCGTTGGCCCGCACAATACAATTGAAGTCACCAGCACACATGGCATGAATACCCTCAGAAAGCAAAGACAGGATCTCATCCCAGAGCACCCGACGCACCCGGAAGTCAGTACTGGCATAAACACCCAAGAGAAGCCAAGGGGACGCCGATCCTTCTGAAATAACAAGAGCAACCTGCTGGCCACAGAGGTGAAAGCATCCATTCTAATAACAGCAGGCCTCCATAAAACCATAATGCCACGATAAACCCTCTGACTCAATAACATAAGAAGACCAGGATCTGAATATCTGTCTCCTAACATAAGCCAGACTGTCTCCCGACAATTGAGTCTCCAACAAAACACAAATATCACAATTGTGAAGTTGCATCAGCCTTCCAAAAGAGGAGCGAAATGAAGGGTTCAGCGCTCCTCTAACATTCCATATAAGAATCTTCATCCCGAAGGGGGGGCCCTCCAGTTCCCCTACCATCACCGCATCAGATGGATAGCTGTCAAGAAGCACGCCCTCCAAAGGACCCTGATCCTGACTGTCCATAACCTCTACTGTGGCTTTCAGCTGAATGGCCTTCTTGAGTAGAGAAACTACCGAATCATGGGAACGGTTCTCCTGAAGCATTGGCTGAGAGGCCTCTGCGTTACCCTCTGGGCCATGCATCTCAGTAGTCTGGTTAATCTTGGACCCTTCCCCCACAAAGGTCACCAGGCCCTTTAACTCATCCATGGACGCTGAAAAAGAAAAAGTGGATTGTACAACGCCTTTACCTTGGCTAGGGTGTTCCCCTTCTCTTTCGGATTTTTGGAGTTTACTCTTGGGGCCAAAGACTCCACAGGCTAGGCCCGCTTGAGGGGACCCGGATTAGCTTCCTTGCGTTCCCTTGGCCAGCCAGCCCATTTGTCAGATCCCAACAGGGCAAATGGTTGACATCAGTGTTCAGATTGGACTATTGCAAAGATGTATCAGGCCTTACAAACCCTCAGATCCCATCGGCACGGCACACTGAGGCTGTTGGCACACAACCTTCTTCCCTAAAATAACCTCCGAGCCTTCATGAGTTGCAGTGGCTGACCCTAAAAGCCCAGAGTGGCCATCCCCCTGAACAACCTTCGACACCTTCTTCCCACTATTAACACCTTGTAGCGAGTCAGGGCAATGGCCAACAGAACCAGGTGCACCACCCTTCCTCCCCACCAGCCGGCGAGCTACCTTCTTCGGAGTCTGCCAACCACCCGAGACATCCTGCTGAGACATCCTGCCAATGCCAGCTTCCAGCGGAGCAGGATCTTTCCTACACCAGAGGGCTGCCATACAGGGCCCAAACACCTTGCTATCAGAAGAGGAATTGGCAACCGGTGCAACAACACAATGTCCAGCAGGATGCAAAGAGCCACAAGCTTCACAAATACCCTCTAGATGCTCATAGAAAAATTGTTTCCAGAACGGAGCTCCACTGCCTCTCACCCTCGCTCCCGGCCGTAGGGGTTTGCTGAGATCAACACGGACGCAAGCTCGAGCAAACCCTCCACGCTTCCTTTCCTTCGTTGCAGAGTCAAGGAATAAGAAGTCGCTAGCCACAGGGGGGAAAGAGCTCACAATTCCTTCCACCCAGAACTCAATCGGGAGGGATGGCAATCGGATCCACAGCAGAGCTAAGGACAGAGTAACAGCGAGGGAACGAACTGCGGACGCCAATCCTCCATAGCCATCACCTATCCTTTGACGACCCAGGGCCTGCCAAGAACTTGAGCTTTTGCAGCAAGATCAGAGAAACGGAGCAGGTGGTGGCGATGGGCCAAGCTTACAGTCTCAACATCGCCAGAGACACCTACTCGATGAAGCTCCCTCACGAATGCTTCCGGCGGAACCCAACGCGATAGGCTCTGAGCAATTACTGCCTTCAATCCCCAATCAGTTGATTACTCCTCCAAAGCCTGAACTGGCACCTGAATTACTTTAGGAAATAGCCGTTCAAGCGCCAGCACGTCCGCCGGAGACGGAGAAGAAGCCTCCCAGATGAAACGGCTGTCGGTTCTTCGATTCCATCCCATCCCCTCCGTCTTGCCCCCATCCGAGCCGACTGGAGTTGCATTCAACGAGGAAGCCATCGTCCGATGGAGTGCAGCACAGTCCGGCGACGATGATCACCGGAGATCAAACAGCAAGCAGACGGGAGCACGAACCTTGAAGCACAGGAAAAAAGCAGAGCACTCGGACACCAGACGCACGATTCTTAAGGTAGTGTTTGATAGAAAAAATATTATCCATGGATAAGTGTACGGGATAGAGTTTGTCCCTTAGCTATCCCTAGGGATATCCCTTGGCTATCCCATTGATCATATCAAATGCAAAAAGATAAATCCATAGGATAACTCTTTTTTACTCTTATTTATAGGGATAACCAGCTATTCCTGCATTTTCTAGGGAATAAATTGAGGGGATATCCCATGGTTAACCATGGTTAACCATGAATTATCTTTTTGGTTAACTTTATTCCCAGCTATCCCTTATAGTTATAACTTTTGGGAATAAAAGGGGATATCCCTTGGATATCCCCTCTTATCCCTTATTTCAAACACTACCTAAAGCAAAACACTCTTAAAGGCGACTAGGAATATGACTGCTATTCTCTCTTTATTTTATTTTATTTTATTTTTTTATAAGAAAAATCTTTATTTGTTTAGGGGAATGATTTAGATATGCCCAGATAGCAATCACAGTACGTGGCATATGATGAATCTTATTAGCTGACCTGGCACTCAGTACCACGTCATGCATCCATGTGCCTGCCAGGTCATGCATCCATATGGGCCAATGTGGCCATCGTTTCTTCTTCGAAAGGTGGTGAGGCATTGTAGCCTCCATTCTTAGTAGTATTTGGATGCTACATTCCTATCTGGAATAGAAACAGACAAGAAAAAGGTAAGTGAGCCCCTAGAAATTCTTATTCTTGTTTCTCAAACGCGTTAAACAAACTTGTTAAAAATAAATAAAATAAAATATTTATTAATTTTTATTTTTTATACAGACGAATGATCGCATCAATTTAGGATGAATCAAATCTAATATATTAAAATATAATATTTGAGTAAAAATAATAGAGCATGAATAGCTCTGCTTCTAACTCTAAAATCAAGAGTAATAAGTCAATCTGATAGCAATCCAATCATTGCTGAATTAACTTTTCGATAGATATATTAAACCTGAGTGCTATCGGCTCCCCGAGGTATAGATTTCTACCTTTGTTTGGCTGCGAGCAGGGTAGGCGATTTGCAGCCGAGAGAATTGTTTCGTTCGCTAGCTGACACGTCCACGGAAAGATTAAGTCTCAATCACAACGCGGCGCAGATGAAATGAGATTTATCGTTGAGGCATTCGGAGATGTCACCTGTTGCCCTTAGTTCTGATTAGGGTGAGCCAGGAGGACACTGACATGAACCTCGACTACGTGGACATTCTGAGATCATCTAAAATATTTTACTGTTTTCCAATAAATATTAGTCCAGAGGCAATTATCTTTCAGAAAAAAGAAAAAGAAAAAAAAAAGGGTCGAACGTTACTTGAAGGAGTGTCCGTGTGCCAGGCGATAAACTATGAAGTATCATTTTGGACGGGCTAAAAAGGGGCCCATGGGCTTAAATCTGGCTCGTTTCTTCTCCGTACCGGGAATGGCTCGGTGACAAGGTCGGTAGTGTTTTATGCAAGACAAAAGGCAATTAAGCTGCTAGTTGTCATTGGTGTAGAGAAAATATTTCATGAGACCATATAGCTGATACAGTCGATGATGGAGAAACAACAACACAGTAGTAACAAATCATAATATGCAACGGAGATATATTTCCCTAACTTGCAAGAATCTATGAGGAGCAATAACAAAATTTGTGGCAGCAATTGAATATCACAAACACAAGAGACACCAAGATTTTTTTATGTGAAAAACCCCTCAAAGCAAGAGTAAAAACCACGGGTCGTCCAGACCAAAGAAATAGCTCCACTATGATCAAATAAGGGTATAAGAGAGTCTCAAACAAGAATACAAATGAGTGCTCAGCCAACCAAACAATAAAGCTAAGAAGCTTACAATAGAGAATCAAGAAGTTTAACAAATCCAAAAACAGAGCTACTGTCCGACCTGAGTTTCTCGCACCTCAGACCTTGTTTCACTAATCCAATCGTTCAGAATGAAGAACCAGATGTCCCAAACATGTTGTCAAAATTTTAGCCGATCCAACGGTGAATAAATCTGCAGTAGTGATTTTAGGTGGTTGAGTATATGCGGGAAGGGCTTCTTCTTCTCTTCTCTCTCGAATGGCGGCTCTCTTCTCTCTTTTTCAAAAATTAACCCTAATATCACCCTAATAGACTCACCACTGATTAGGGATTCTTACCAATTTAGATTCTTACCTAATCAGACTCACCACTAATTAGGGATTCTTACCAAGATGGAATCTTACCTAATCAGACTCATCACTGATTAGGGATTTTTACCAAATCAGACTCACCACTAAGACAAGTGTGACACAAAGTGGTCTTACACATTTGGGCCTTTTCTTCACATAGGAAGGGAGCCCAAACCCAACATATCTCCCCCTCACAACTATGTGGAGATAACCGCCAAACTGGCGATCTCACAACAAGTTTCAAACTTCCTCTTGGTAATGCTTTAGTCATCATATCAGCACCATTATTATCAGTATGAATTTTAGCCAACTCCAACAGCTTAGCATCCAAAACATCACGTATCCAATGATACCTCACATCAATATGTTTGGACCTTGAATGGAAAGTTGGATTCTTACCAAGATGGATAGCACTTTGACCGTCAACAAACAACAGATATTGGTTCTGAACAAAGCCTAGCTCATGTAAGAATTTCTTCACCCATAGCAACTCCTTATATGCTTCAGTAATGGCAATGAGCTCTGCCTCTGTAGTTGACAATGCTACACACCTCTGCAACTTAGACTGCCAAGCCACAGCTCCCCCTGCAAATTTAATTATATAGCCCGAAGTGAACTTTTTGGAATCAATGTCTCCAGCCATATCTGAGTCTAAGTACCCCACCAATGTGGGTTCATCACCTTCAAAATAAAGCCTCATACCAGTTGTACCACGAAGATACCTTAAAATCCATTTCACTACATTCCAATGCTCCCTACCTGGGTTTGACAGAAATCTACTGACAGTACCAACAGCATGTGCTATGTCTGATCTTGTGCACACCATTGCATACATCAAACTACCCACAGCAGAAGCATAAGAAACCCATTTCATATTAATTTCTCAACTTCATTTGAAGGACTTTGTTTAGCACTCAGCTTAAAATGAGTAGCAAGAGGAGTGCTTACAGCCTTAGCATTTTCCATATGGAATCTTTGCAGCACCATTTCAATATAGTGTTCCTATGACAGCCAAAGTTTCTTCTCCATTCTATCACGCATGATTCTTATACCAAGAATCTGCTTAGCAGCTCCCATGTCCTTCATTGCAAAGGACTTACCCAACTGCTTCTTTAACCTGTCAATCCTAGAAACATTTTTCCCAACAATAAGCATGTCATCAACATACAATAACAGGATAATAAGTCATCATTAGAAAACTTTTTAACAAAGACACAATGGTCAGAAGTAGCCTTCTTGTAGCCTTGCTCACATATGACAGACTCAAACTTCTTATACCATTGCCTCGGAGCCTGCTTTAAACCGTATAGGCTCTTTCTTAGCCTACACACATAGTCTTCCTTGCCTTCAACTTGAAAGCCATCAGGTTGCTTCATGTAAATCTCTTCCTCCAAATCACCATGAAGGAAAGCAGTTTTTACATCCATTTGCTCTACCTCCAAACCAAGAGTAGCAGCCAAACTCAACATGGTTCTAATAGAAGATATCTTCACCACAGGTGAGAAAATCTCATTAAAATCAACACCCTTCCTCTGTCTGAAGCCTTTTACCACTAATCTGGCTTTATACCTTGGAAATACAACATTACTATCATGTTTCACCCTGTAAATCCACCTATTTTCCAAGGCCCTCTTGCCTTTAGGCAACTTCACCAAATCATAAGTGTGATTGTCATGCAAAGATTGCATCTAATCTCGCATTGTATCCAACCACTTTTGTTTTTCTTCACTCTCAATGGCCTCTTCTAAACACTCAGGTTCTCCCCCATCAGTCAAGGTCACATACTTATCAGACGAATACCTTGTAGATGGTTGTCTTTGCCTGTTAGACCTCCTGAGTTGACTTTGAGGTGGTTTAGGAGCATAACTAGGATTATCATCTTGTGACATCTCATGTTCCTCTTCAGCATCATTAGTTGGAACATCTAACTCATCTCCAAGCTGTTGATCATCAACATAATCATGTTGCTCATCTTGTTGAACACTACTCTTAGCATTATCCAATTGTGAACAGGCAACAAAATGGATCAACATCAATCAGCTTATTACCTTTTTCGAGTGTAGTCTTCTCCACCTTATCAATGTCTTCAATGGTTGGTCTTCCATGAACTCCACATTACGACTTCTAATAAGCTTTTTCTCAATAGGATCATAAAACCTATAACCAAATTCATCTTGATCATAACCTATAAAGATGCATTGTCTCGTCTTAGCATCCAACTTGGCTCTCTTATCCTTTGGAACATGCACAAATGCCTTGCAACCGAAGACTCGCAAATGATCATATCTGACATTCTTGCCAAACAAATTTTGTCTGGCGCCTCACTATCCAAAGCAACTATAGGACTAAGATTAATAACATGCACTGTCATGTACAGTGCCTCACCCCAAAAGTATTTGGGCAATTTTGCTTCAGAGAGCATATACCTCACTCTCTCAATCAATGTCCTATTCATCCTTTCTGCTAAACCATTCAGCTGAGGAGTTTTAGGAGGAGTCTTTTCATGTGCAATACCCTGCTGCTTGCAATAGACATCAAAGGGTCCACAATACTCACCACCATTATCAGTACGAATACATTTTAGCTTTTTGCCTGACTACCTCTCAACTAAAGCCTGAAACTGTTTGAACTTCTCCAACACCTGGTCTTTTGTTTTCAATGCATAGACCCATAGTTTCCTGGAACAATCATCAATAAAGGTAACAAAATAAAGTACACCACTAAAGGATTTTACCTGGACCACAAACATCAGAATGCACCAATTCAAGCAACTCTGACTTCCTTGAGGGAGGATGCTTCTTAAAGGATACTCTGTTTTGTTTACCAGCCATGCAATGAGAACACTTCTCCAACTTTGCACTCTTCAATCCTAGAAGTACATCCTTTTTAGCTAAGCAGTTCAGCCCTTTTTCACTATATGACTAAGCCTTCGGTGCCACAAAGATGCCTCCATATCCATGACATTCACACTGTCTTTAGCAACCAAAGCTTTTGTCCAATACAATTTAGAAATTTTCTCCCCTCTAGCCATAACCAAGTTACCTTTAGTGAGTTTTCACTTTCTAGAACCAAAGTGATTATCATAACCACCATCATCAAGCATCTGCACAGAAATCAAATTAAAGCGAACATTTGGAGCATGTTTGACTCCTCGAAGCAGCAGCTACATTCCCATGTTGGTTTGCAGGCAAACATCACCAACACCAATCAACTTAGACACACCATCATTACCCATCTTTAACACTCCAAAGTCACCAGAAGTGTAAGACGTGAAGAACTCCTTCCTTGGTGTAACATGCAGTGTAGCGCCACTATCAATTATCCACATGCTCTCATCTGACACAAGATTAACTGACTCATGGTCACGAAGAATAATAAGATCATCACCGATAGCAGTGGTAACATGATCATCATCATCACGATCCTTCTCTTTCTGCTTACCCTTCTTGCTTTTGTTCTCCCTTTTCCTCAGAAAATAATTCTTCTGTATGTGCCCTGTTTTGTGACAATAATGGCACTCCACATTCTTGTATCTTGACTTGGACTTGCTTCTGCTCTTCTCTCTACCACCCTTTGGTTCTTTTTCTTGACTTCTCCCCCTATTTTTAGTGACAAGCACCTCGGACTGAGATGAAGTATCCTGTGCCTTCCTTTCATCTCCTCATTAAGAGTACCATCCTTTGCCATTTGTAAAGTAACAATACCATTAGGGGCTGAGTTTGTAATTGAAACCCGAAATGTCTCCCAAGACTCTGGTAGAGTATTCAGTAGCCATAGTCCCAATACTTCATCATCAAACTTGATACCCATTCCTGAAATTGATCTAGGAGCCCTTGAAATTCATTCAAGTGATCTAAAATAGAAGTCCCCTCCTTGTACCTAAAATTCATCAGAGAATTCAACAAATATAATTTATTATTCCCTAATTTAGAGGCATACAATGATTCAATCTTCTCCTAAAGCTCTAGCATGTGTCTCATTAGCAATGTGATTATAAACATTATCTTCTACATACTGCCGAATAAAACCACAAACCTGCTGATGTTCAAATTCTCATTCCTCATCAGACTTGAATCCGGCTTCTTAGTAGCAAACAAAAGAAGATGCAAATTCTTCACAAATAGCAAATCCTTCATTTTTCCCTTCCACAAATGATAATTAGTGTCATTCAAACAAACTATCTTATTTGTATTTGCCTCCATCATTCAAGTAAGTCAAATAGCCCCAAATCCGAGAGCTCTGATACCACTCTGATGGGGAAACAACAACACAGTAGTAACAAATCACAATATGCAGTGGAGATATATTCCCCCAACTTGCAAGAATCTGTGAGGAGCAATAACAAAATTTATGGCAGCAATTGAATATCACAAACACACAAGAGACACCAAGATTTTTTAATGTGGAAAACCCCTCAAAGCAAGGGTAAAAACCACGGGTCGTCCAGACCAAAGAAATAGCTCCACTATGATTAAATAAGGGTACAAGAGTCTCAAACAAGAACACAAATGAGTGCTCACAGCCAACCAAACAATAAAGCTAAGAAGCTTACAATAGAGAACCAAGAAGTTTAACAAACCCAAAAATAGAGCTACTGTCCGATCTGAGTTTCTCACCTCAGACCTTTTTTCACCGATCCAACCGTTCAGAATGAAGAACCAAATATCCCAAACCTGCTGTCAAAATTTCAGCCCGATCCAACGGTGAACGAATCTGCAGTAGTGATTTTACGGTGGCTGCTCTGAGTATGTGCGGGAAGGGCTTCTTCTCCTCTTCTCTCTCAAATGGCGGCTCTCTTCTCTCTTTTTCAAAAAATTAACCCTAATATCACCCTAATGACTCACAACTGATTAGAGATTCTTACCAAGTTGGATTCTTACATAATCAGACTCACCACTGATTAGGGATTCTTACCAAGATGGACTCTTACCTAATCAGACTTATCACTATTAGGGATTCTTATCAAATCAGACTCACCACTTAGACAAGTATGATACAAAGTGGGCTTACACATTTAACCTTTTCTCCACATAGAAAGGAGCCCAAACCCAACAGTCGACACTTTTGATCCTTCATGAAATGTGTTTAATGTTTTCGATTCACTAATCGAGAAGAACATCATCATAATTGATTCACTAATTTTTAGGTTCAGGTTTTATATTTCGCGTGAAGATTTTCTTCTTCTATTTTTTTATTATTTAAAAAAAAATGTTACAGCCGTATAAATATTAGCAAATTATTTTCTTAATAAATATTTTTAGAACTACATGAGTGAATATCAAAATACATAATGATGATGCCCGATCACCTTACATGAGTGTAAGCGAGAGCATCGTGAGCTTGCTGATGGAGCTTCACTCCAGGCTGGGCCCCATAAAAAGTTTCGGAGGTCGGATATTCTGGTGGGAATCCTTCGACACTCAAGTTAGTGATTGGAATCACAGCTGTGAGCTTGAGGAAGCTCGAGAGAGAGAGAGAGTTCTGAGTAGAAAAATCTCTTGTTAAGGACTTAAGTGTTCATACTTGGTCGAAGGTCCCTCTTATCCGTTTTATGGATAGTCCTTGCCATCTAGCAATGGAGTGAGCCACGTTGGGGCTTTGGGGCGAAGGATGTCTTCTGGATGGAATGTCAGGACTGGTGAGCCTTGTCTCATCTATTCTGAGCAGCCGTAGATGGTTGGTAGGTCTGATTTCGTCAGACGCGTGAGCCACAGATGGTTGATGGGCCTGGTCTTATCAAACGCGTGGGTCATAGGCGGTTGGTGGGCCTAGCCAGACACATGGGCCATAGACGGTTGGTGGGCCTGGCCAAACACGTGTGCCGTAAGCAGTTGGTGGGCTAGGCTAGGTCTTGTCAAACACATGGGCTATAGACGATTGATGGGCCATACCAGGTCTTATCAGATACGTGGGTTGACGTGGAGGCTGAGACTGACTTAGGAGGTCGGAGCCAAGTCCAGAGGCTAAGGCCGACTTGAAAGGCCGGGGTCGAGGCTGCCTTAGGAGGCTGGGGCTGAGTTTGAAGGCTGAGGCCATCTTGAGAGGCAAGGTCGAGTCCGAAGGCTGAGGCTATCCTGGGAAGCCGGGGCCGAGTCTAGAGCTGGATCGTTAGTGCTCTTTTGACTTTCGCCACCAGCTAGTTTTGAGCGTTAACTTGTACGTATCACTTACATCCACGGAGGGAGGGGGAGAGAGAGGGCTCGCTGAGAACAAATAATAGATGTCATGGTTTTATAATCGGAAAACAAACAAATTCGAAGAGGCCGGTCTATGGACGATCATAGAGCTTATTCACACGACGACGTATTACATCGAAGAACCTTGTTCAAATTAAGCATGATTTTGAAAAGATTAATCGATAACATATATATAGACGCTGAAAAATGAATGAAAAATTAAACAATTGAATTGAATTTTCTTTCATCGATCAGTTGACGGCGCTGCATAGCTTCCTGACCTGCCCAGCTGAGCCGGTAAGCGGGCTGATATCCCCATCTTCACCATCGCCGCCGCAAAATCCGAGAAGAAAGAGGCCCTGCTCTTGCTATAACCCCTAACAATATCATCAGTCGACTCTCCACCATTAAAAAGAACCTGATCGGAATGCAGCAGACCCTTCTTCCGAAGGAGGTTCTGTAGTAGTTGTCAAAGGTGTTTGGGTGTCACCAGATCCAGAGGGCCAAGGTGGCGTTGTCTCTGTCAACGGCCGAAGGACACCTGCGCCTTCGGGCACTGGCGAAGCCTGAGTCGATGTTCGTCTCGTTGTAAATCCTCTGTCGGAGCCTGGCCTATTGTGTGCGCACCTGCAAGCAATTAATTAATTAAGTACTCTTGCGTAGTCAAGAGACAATATTGTTGGAAGAAATAGGATTAATCCACATGCGATCGATGCTCAAAGAATATTGTTAGCATTTGTTTCAACCTGAGAGGGCAACCGTATCTTTCACACTCAGTCCCTGTCTAGCAAATGAGGAGATGAGTTCATCGAGGTCATCGAAGCCAAATGGTATGCGGATATCAGCCAGATCTTTGTTAGCAGTTGTGGAGTCCCTTCTTCCAAGCTTAACCTTCAATGTCGGACCATTCATCTAGGTACATGCAACGTACGTGCACTTCTTCAGCATCATTGAAATAATTATAGGTGATGCTGTCAGATCACCTCCCTCAAACGTCCACGAATGTCCGGACGTCTTCTCCAGCAAGCCCGGGATCTTTCGGCGAGCTTCTTGCGTCTGGGAGCCTGCAAAAAGTCCCGGGGGCCGAAGATTCCGGCGGGGACCCTCCGACGCTCAAGTCAGTGCTCTGGGCAACAGCTATGAGCTTGAGGAAGCTCGAAAGAGAAAGAGAGAGAGAGAGGCTCGGAGAAGAGCTCTCTGTGAGCAAAAATGAGCGTTTTAGAGTATTGTTGTAGTTATCAGTTCTTAGTTATCTGGTCGGGGGTTCCTCTTACCCATTTTATAGGTGCTTAGAGTTTGTCTGACTTGAGTGGTTGAGGTCGTAATGATGACTTTGATGGGTGAAGTGTCATAGCTGATGTCTGTGAGGCATGTGGTTCTGCTACTTATCAGAGCATTTAAGGTGATGGCAGGGCTTGCTTCCTCCTTTGGCATGTCAGGGCTGCAGGTTAAATCCCATCAAGTGGGTGGCTGCAGCTGGTTGGTGGGTCAAGTTCCGTCAGAGTGAGTGGCCACTTGATTTGACCGCTGCAGAGAAGAGAGATAAAAGATGGTGGAGTCTCATCACCATCACGAGCCACACATCCGTCTAAGATGGAAGAGTTGGGAGTTGAAGCCATTTGTCTTTGTAAAGTATTGATTATAGAGTGCTTGCATAGCACTGTTCATGGCCAGGGCCGAGGTGGCTGAGCACGTTGACCTTTATGAGGCCATAATGCCTTTGTGCGAGAGATATGATGTGGCTGTGGAAGCCGAGACGGGACGATGCCGAGGCGGGGCCGACTTGGAAGAGGCCATTAAATGTGTCGAGGCGGGGCCGACTTAGAAGAGGCCGAGATAGGATGATGCCGAGGTGGGGCCGACTTGGAGAGGCCATTAAATGTTCCGAGGCGGGGCCAACTTGAATGAGGCGGGGCTGGCTTGAATGAGAGGGCCGACTTGAATGAGGCGGGGCCGACTTAGAAGAGGCCGAGACGGGAGAGGCCGGGCCGACTTGAATGAGAGGGCCGATGTTGACCCAATTATGTTTTGATGATTAATAAAGGAATTGAGTATATTTATTTGATTACTAATGGATTTGAGAAGTGTTTCTGGAGTTAAAATTATTTGATCAATTTAAATAAATTAAGAAACATGTTTTGAATCAATTGCAAAACTTCAATTTCAAAGTTTCAGAACCTGGAGTCGACACCTAGAATCCCTGGAGCCGACCCATGGCCATTCAAATTTTATTCTGATTTTTGATACGGTTCGGAGCCGACACCCAGAGTTTCAGAGCCGACACCTAGAGTTTCGGAGTCGACACTTACAGTGTC
>UESW01004530.1:41288-53423 GCA_900491605.1 Calamus simplicifolius
GAGCTGTGATCATTGTAAAACATTCTTATATTTGTTTATCCTAGTTCTATCAAGGCGATTGAACTAGTGGAGGTTGTTAAGCTCGGGTCAAGCTAGATTAGCTTGAGTTTAGGGTTTGTGCTGGTGAGCCCGGAAACCGCTGGGTTTGTTATGATCCCGGAGGAAAAACAATAAGTTGTGAGTTTTGCTCTTGTAAACAACTCGGCTGTAATCTAGTTGGTTATAGTGTGGACCCAAGTGAATCTTGGGAGTGGACGTAGGTGTTGGATACACCGAACCACTATAAAATCCTTGTGTTTGTCATGCATTCATTATCTCTATCTTTATCTCTTTGTTTGTGCTTTATATTTGCATTGCAATTAATTTCATTTGTCTTAGAGCAGATAATTTTTAAAAGGTCAAATTTTTTAAAGAACCCAATTCACCCCCTCCTCTTGGGTTGCCATTTGGGCCAACAACCGACTTAAATGAGGCGGGGCCGATTTGAAAGAGACCGAATTGAATGAGGATTTGGAAGAGACCGACTTGAATAAGACGGGGCTGACTTGGAAGAGGCCGGGATGAGACGATGCCGAGGCCGGCCCGACTTGAATGAGAGGACCGACTTAATGAGGCGGGGTCGATTTGGAAGAGGCCGACTTGAATGAGGCGGGGCCGACTTAGACTTCTCCCTTCCTTCGCGTCTATGTCGCTCCACTCTATTAGATGCTGGCTTACGTGGCAGCCATAAATGCCGGGGCCTAGATGGAGTGCCGGGGTGGGGCCGACTTGGACTTCTCCTTTCCTTCGCGTCTGTGACGTTCCACGGGGTGGGGCAGACTTGGACTTCTCCTTTCCTTCGCGTCTGTGACGTTCCACTCCATTAGATGCCTCCATTAGATGCTGGCCTACGTGGTAGCCATAAATGCCAGGTCAGGGCCGACTTTGACTCCCTCCCTTTACGTACGCTCTACTCCATTAAATGTTGGCCTACGTTGCAGCCATAAATGCGGGGAGAGAATAAAGCCTTAGAGCTAGCACATGGTGGGATGCACGTGGCCTTTATGAGGCCATAAATGCTTTGGTGTGAAAGATATAATGCCATAAATGCTTTGGTGTGAAAGATATAATACGGCTGTGAAGCCAAACGAGAGTGCCGGGGCGAAGCGGGCGGGACTTTTTGCTAAGTGGCGCTCCATTTCAATAAATGCTGGCCAAGTACTGTTTCTGCACCATTAAATTCTCAACGTCATTCTTCACCATTAAATGCTCCAGCCTTTTGATTTGACTATTGGCCATTAATGACTGAAAGTGGCCTTTCGAATAACCCCGCACGTGACGTGGCCCTTTTCTTTTTTATTCTCTTTCTTCGTTATGACGATGTCTCTTTCTTCATTGTGACGAGATACTTGTTGCAGTTAGGAGCAATATCGTGGATGAAATATTTAATACCCATCATGCCCTTTGAAAAGAAAGTCAAGTAGATAGTGAGGCCGCCTATGAATTAGGCGTCTAGGAAGGCCGCCGCGGCCGCCTAAGAAAATCGTCTAAAAATTGCTATTTTGAGAGAATGTCATTCAAAAATTGTTGCCTTTATTGCCCATGGGGTCAACTGCCCCATCAAATGCCCCCCACACTCCTTGAGCTTGTGTGCCATGCATTAGCTAAGCGAAAGGAGTGTAGAACTTTAAGAAATTTTGGAGGTAAATTGATTACCTTACGCCGCCAATTTTTGAAGGAATGCTCGTCAGTTAGCCGCTGAGCCAAAGATAAAGCCGATGAGGCTGCAATAGCGCCGCTGAGGCAAGGTAAAGCCGTTGAGGCTGAGATAATGCCATTGAGGCTGCAAAAATGCTGTTGAGGTAGAGAGAAAGCCGTTGAGGCTACGATAAAATTGCCGAAGCAGAATAGAGCCGTGGAGGCTGCAATGATGCCGCTGAGGCTGAGATAAAATTGCTGAAGCAGAAATAGAGCCGTGGAGGCTGCAATGGTGCCACGAGGCTGAGATAAATTGCCGAAACAGAAATAGAGCCGTGGAGGCTGCAATGATGCCACTGAGGCTGAGATAAAATTGCCGAAATAGAAATAGAGCCGTGGAGGCTGCAATGATGCTGCTGAGGCTAAGATAAAATTGTCGAAACAGAAATAGAGCCGTGGAGGCTGCAATGATGCCGCTGAGGCAGAGATAAAGCTGATAAGGCTGCAATAATGTCGTTGAGGCTGAGATAAATTGCCGAAGCAAAATAGAGCCACGGGGCTAAAATAAAATGAGCCGCGGGGGCTAAAATAAATTGCCTCGAGTGTTTAAGTGCTGGTTCGAGAGTTGACTCAAGCGGGTACGGGCTGTTAGGGACTTGAACTGACTCAGGGGCATATGCTAGCCAAACCGAGTGGTGTCCCGTTAGCCGCGATGCCGTCGAGCTCCTTTGGAAACCACCTTGGGTGTTTGTATGCTGGTCTGGGAGGTGACTCGAGCGGGTACGGGTTGTTAGGGACTTGAACCGACTTAGGGGCGTATGCTAGCCAGACCGAGTGGTGTCCCGTTAGCCGCGATGCCATCGAGCTCCTTCGGAACCACCTTAGGTGTTGCGTGCTGGTCCGGGAGGTGACTCGAGCGGGTACGGGCTGTTAGGGATTTGAACCGACTCGAGGCGTATGCTTGCCAGGCTGAGTGGTACCGTTAGCCGCGATGCCGCTGAGCTCTTGTGGAACCGCCTTAAGTGCTTGTGTGCTGGTCCGGGAGATGACTCGAGGTCGTTGGAACCATAGGTCTTGAACCGCCACGGGAGTTACACGGCCGGACAGGGGGTGACCTTATGATTGCAGGACCATTGAGAGCCTTTTTTGAGAGGTTAATTTTGTCGGGTTTCCTGTAATGCATTCAGACACTAATGAAAAGAAACTTTTTCTCAAAGTATAGTATACTTAGCTTTTTTGTAGCTGTTTGCCTTTGCATCGTGTTCGGTATCGACATCGATTATAGGCTTGAGAGTTTTTCTTTAAAGAAATTGGTCTCCTTCTACTGAGTTGATGACCTGCCCTCCAGGAAACTATGTTGATTGAAGGTGGGGGCGCTGAAATCCAAGGGCAACTGTAATGGAATCCGCAAGAGGTTTGGGTTTGGATTAGCTTGACGCTCTTGCTGGCTAACGAGCCTGAGCCTTAAATTGCCGATGAGCTTGAGTTTGAGGTTGCTCTGATGCCGCTGAGCTCCAGAGAAATATGACAGTGGTGATTCTTTCGCTGGGGAGATCTCTCACCGGATGGATGGTGGATGGCTTGAGCGACAACTAAAGAAGCAGCATGGGCTCTTGTTTGTTGCTGTGAGGCAACGAAATCTCGCTCCCGTAGCTTTTGGGCAGCTGCCATTGATGTTTGGACTTGCAGAGTAAGGGTGGCACGATGCTCTGCCTGAATGGCCCGAGATAGTGGTGATGATGGGGCAGAGAGCCGGCCTCTTGCCGGTCAGCTCGTTGAGGGTGCCCCCCCAGCGTTACTAGCGGAAGCTCCATGGGTCTTTGTCATCACCATATTTTTATCCACCATTGTTGTCGTAGAGGGAGTGAGAGCTTGTAGCTTAGTGTCACAGAACTCTGCTTTCTCCCCCTTCCTGGCGCGCCAATCTGATGATGCCAGATCACCCCCCTCAAACGTCTGCGAGCGTCCTGTCGCCTTCTCCAGCGAGCCCGGAATCTTCCGACGAGCTTCTCACGTCTGGGAGCCTGCAAAAAGTCCCGGGGCCGGAGATTCCGGCGGGGACCCTCCGACGCTCAAGTTAGTGCTCTGGGCAACAGTCGTGAGCTTGAAGAAGCTCGAAAGAGAAAGAGAGAGAGGCTCAGAGAAGAGCTCTCTATGAGCAAAAATGAGCGTTTTAGAGTATTGTTGTGGTTATCAGTTCTTAGTTACCTGGTCGGGGTCCCTCTTATCCATTTATAGGTGTTTAGAGTTTGTCTGGCTTGAATGGTTGAGGTCGTAATGATGACTTTGATGGGTGAAGTGTCAGAGCTGATGTCTGTGAGGCATGGGGTTCTGCCACTTGTCAGAGCATTTAAGGTGATGGCAAGGCTTGCTTCCTTCTTTGGCATGTCAAGGCTGCAGGTTAAATCCCATCAAAGTGGGTGGCTGCAGCTGGTTGGTGGGTCAAGTTCCGTAAGAGTGGGTGGCCACTTGATTTGACCACTGCAGAGAAGAGAGATAAAGGTGGTGGAGTCTCATCACCATCACGAGCCACACATCCGTCTAAGATGAAAGAGTTGGGAGTTGAAGCCATTGTCCTTTGTAAAGTGTTGATTATAGAGTGCTTGCATGGCACTGTTCATGGCCGGGGCCAAGGTGGCCGAGCACATGACCTTTATGAGGCCATAAATGCCTTTGTGTGAGAGACATGATGTGGTTGTGGAAGCCGAGACGGGATGATGCTAAGGCGGGCCGACTTGAAAGAGGCCATTAAATGTGTCGAGGCGGGGCCGACTTGGAAGAGGCCGAGACGAGACGATGCCGAGGTGGGGCTGACTTGGAAGAGGCTATTAAATGTGCCGAGGTGGGGCCGACTTGAATGAGGCGGGGCCGACTTAGAAGAGGCCGAGACGGGATGATGCTGAGGCCGGGCCGACTTGAATGAGAGGGCCGACTTAAATGAGGCGGGGCCGATTTGGAAGAGACCGACTTGAATGAGGATTTGGAAGAGACCGACTTGAATGAGGCGGGGCCGACTTGGAAGAGGCTGGGACGAGACGATGCCGAGGCCGGGCCGACTTGAATGAGAGGGCCGACTTAAATGAGGTGGGGCCGATTTGGAAGAGGTCGACTTGAATGAGGGGGGCCGACTTGGACTTCTCCCTTCCTTCGCGTCTATGACACTCCACTCCATTAGATGCTGGCCTACGTGGCAGCCATAAATGCCGAGGCCGAGATGGAGTGTCGGGACGGGGCCGACTTGGACTTCTCCTTTCCTTCGCGTCTGTGACGTTCCACTCCATTAGATGCTGGCCTACGTGGCAGCCATAAATGCCAGGGCCGAGATGGAGTACCGGGGGGCGACTTGGACTTCTCCCTCCCTTTGCGTCCGTGATGCTTTACTCAATTAGATGTTGGCCTACGTTGCAGCCATAAATGCGGGGAGAGAATAAGACAATAAATGCGTTAGAGCCAGCACGTGGTGGGATGCACCATAAATGCTTTGGTGTGAAAGACATAATATGGCTGTGAAGCCAAACGGGAGTGGGGGGGGGGGAAGGGGGCGAAGCTGTTGAGTAGGAGTGCCGGGGCGAAGCTGTTGAGCGGGAGTGCCACGTCAAGATTTCCGTGGCCAAGCGGGCAAGACTTTTTGCTTTCCTTTGCCTACGTGGCGCTCCATTCCAATAAATGCTGGCCAAGTCATTATGACTATTTCTGCATCATTAAACGCTCATTCTTCACCATTAAATGCTCCAGTCTTTTGATTTGACTACTGGCATTAATGACTGAAGGTGGCCTTTCGGAGAACCCCGCACGTGGCCCTTTTTCCTTTTTTGTTCTCTTTCTTTATTATAACGATGTTGTCTTTCTTCATTATAACGAGATACTTGTTGCAGCTGGGAGTAATATCGTGGATGAAATATTTAATACACATCATGCCCTTTGAAAGAAAGCCAAGTAGAATAGTGAGGCCGCCTATGAATTAGGCGTCCAAGAAGACCGCGACGCCTAAGTAAATCGTCTGAAAATTGCTATATTAAGAGAATGTCATCCAAAAATTGTTGCCTTTATTGCCCATGAGGTCAATTGGCCCCATCAATAGGCTTCATCGATCTAAGAAAGGAGCAAGTTTAGGTATGTAGTGTATATATATATATATATATATATATATATATATATATATATATATATATATATACTCACATATTCTGAAGAATCCCTTGCTGCAACAGCAAGGATATCGGCGCAAGACACAACTCTTGGACAAACTTCCTCGACTGATGATTTATGCTGTCGATGACTTCGTAACCTCTGGCTGACTTGAAATTTCGGATAGCATTCTGCTCGCTTTTGATGCCGGGAGCATCTTAGAGCAAGAGAGATGCATCACATCCCTGTGTACGTAATTAATCTCTTAGAACTTTGATACTGCTTACAAATATATATATATATATATATATATATATATATATGTACACGAGAGATTGAAAACATGCATGCATGCATGATGGTAGCTATAGCGTGGTATATGATGCTTGCCTGGACAAAACAGTCATGGAAGTGGAGGCGAATGAGCGATGCCGCCATGCGCCGCTCTTTTGCGATCGCAGAGCCTACGGTTTTCCGAATGGTGAAGAGTGCTTGTGGGCAGGTTTTTTCATAGAAATAAGGTGTTAGGTGTGCCTCGCAAGACATGGTGGAGACCAGCAACAGCAAGGTGGTGGCTAAACATGAGAGGGGGAAGTGGGAAGAAGTTCTTGTCCAGCTCATCATGACTATGGATTTAGTGAGAGAAGGGAACTTAAGGCGATTGCAACGAGAGAGAGAGAGAGAGAGAGAGAGAGATGGGAAGGTAGCATCAAGCCCCTTGCCAATTTATAGGCAACGCAAGAAGAGCTTGAACGAGTTCACTGCACTGCACTCAACGACCACCTTAGAACAAAACAAAGGTTTGAATTTTCGAAAGTTGTCTCGGTCCGGGCACGCGCTGCAACCGGTTTTCAACCATGCGCGTCATTCACGCAGTTGTTAAAGTGGGATCCGAAGGTTAAGTTGTTCTGATTTTAACATAAAATTAAATATTTAAAAGACTCAAAATAATTTAATTAATTCGTCCAGTTCACCTATAAATCGGTTAATCTGATTTGAATTAGATTTATCATGCCGTTTCAAATTTTTTAACCTTTGACAGTTCAAATTTCTAAGAGTTTATGACAATTTTTTCTTCATTGATATACTCCTAAGTTTTATGAAGAAAGAAAAAAAAAATCGTGCAAAGAAGAGCATCGATGAAAAAAGAATAAAAAAATAAAAAATGATAAAAATATAAAATTTTTATGAGAATCAAGATGGAAAAGGAGAACCATAAAGAAAAAATGATGAAAATAAAGGAAACTCGGATAGAATTTTTTTAATTTCCTTTCTTTTTTTTTTTGAGAAAAAGTTAAATCATATTAAATGGATATGCAGATTAAAAGTAAATAAATTTTAGCGATTAAATAAGATAAAAAATTGAAAAAAAAGAAGATTATGAAAATTAATATTTATATATTTATTTTATTAAAATTAATTTTTATTAATATAAATATGTTTTTATATTAAAATAATTAAATCGATGATTATTTCGATAGTTGAACCACTGATTCAATGATCCAAATCCTTGGCCGAGTCAATGTCCAGGCCGCTCTGATAACTATGGTCATTCATGAATTGTAGCGGAAGATATCTACGAAATGTTGAGACCCTCTCAATTCCAAAAGTAAACGACATTTGGAGTGGGCGTTCTCACACGCAGGAACGGCGTTGGTTGAGGAAAAAAAAAAACAAGGCACTAATTGGATTTTTTTTGGGCTGTGATGGCTCAAGTTGGTGTGGACCTTGTCCGTCTTGCTTTTTTGTAACGAAACGGGCTCGTGGGCCCGGTCATTACAATATGGTATCAGAGCCTTGCACCAGTCGGAAGTGTAGGAGCTAAGTGCCACACAGGACAAAGTGCTACATCCATGAGGGATGGAAGCCACCTCTTGAACCTGTGGGGGCCACCTCTAGAATCCTGCCTGCCTGGTGGTTGTGATCAATTACCCTGGCGACGAGGACGTCGCCTTTGTTAAGGGGGTAGATTGTGATACCCCTCCTAATTGTCCCACATCGGATAATTGGGAGTTGGTTAAGTGGTTTATATGTAGTAAAGTAAGAAGGACAAGGCACCAATTGGATCCCTTTTTGGGCTGTGGTGCCCAAGTTGGTGTGGACCTTGTCCGTCTTGCTTTCTTGTAACGAAACGGGCCCGTGGGCCTGGGTCATTACATAACGTCAGAAGCTTACAAAATGAATTGTTTGGACCGTTAAACTTTTTCCAACACGGGCAGGATGGGACATCTCTGAGTATCGATTGCGACCCGTCTTTATTAGCCTAGCCACTTATCCACTATCAAATAAAAATGTTTCGGAATTAACCATTTTTCAAAGTGGGAAAGAGGGATCTTCGAATAGGTACAAGAACCTTCGCTCAAAATGAGAGATAAGGATATGAACTCAAGCTCTCTAGTTATTTTTCATTAGCTCTTTTTTACTGAGTTACTTACTTGAGCGTCGAAGGATTTCCATTGGTGCAATTGGTCTACTAAAATTTTCTTGTAGAAACTCTTTGGAAGAACGCTCTTCGTTTTCCAACGATCCGGGCGCGTCTTGCGGCAACAACCTCAAAGGCCAAAGCCTCTCACTGATTTGAAGTTCTGAAACGCATGCATTCTGCTCGCTTGTGATGCATGCCCGGATCGGAGCATCCTTAAGCAAGAGCGAGGCATCACAACCCTGATTTCGATCACATCATGATCATTAATAATCCCATTTCGGTAGATATGTTTGTCACCATATTATATATGTGGAGTGCGATGGATGTCTACCTGGACGAAACAGTCATGGAAGTGGAGACGGATGAGGGATGCCGCCATGCGCCGCTCCGTTGCGATCGCAGAGTACGTTCACGACGTACTCTTGATGGTGGAGAGTGCTTAATTGTGGGCAGGTTTAATTTGTCGCAGAAATTAGCTAGGAGTCAGGTGTACGCGTCAGAGGACATGGTGGAGAGCAACAGCAGCATGGTGATGGCCAAACAATTAGCAAGGTGGAAATGGGAAACGTACCTTTGGATATATAACTCATGACGAAAGGTTTATTGAGAGAGAAATGAAGGGGCCGAGACAAAAGAATTGAAGTTTTGGGACGCTTGAGTGAGGGTAGTGGAGGATGGGAATGTAGCACCGGGCCCTTGCATAGCCTAGCACTAGAAAATTCTATTCGCCCGTAAAATTGCTCAGCAGCCCTTCTTATTTTTTAAAATAAAACTTTTAAAGTATCCTTCCCTTTTCTTCGCGCACCCCCTTCTCTCGTCTGTCTCCTTCCCTCCCCCCCTCCTCTCTCCAATACTACCCCATCTCCTTCTCTATTAGAGTACAACCATGTCACCAAAACCAAAGGAAATGCAACCGTACAAGCTTAATTCATAAAATTGTTAGATGTTATAACAAGTTTCTCTCCCATAGTTGCATTTGTATATCTTTTCTGTTTTAATTAGTACTAGAGTTGTTGGGAAGGCCTCATCCAGAAATCTTTTCTGGTGTTTTGTTCAAGTTCAATTCTGATCACTTGTATATAAAAGGCACACGAACAAAGAAGAAAATATTTATCCTCATTTCTTATCATGGTATCAGAGCTATTCCAGTTCTATGATCTCTTGTAAAAATGGCCGAAGCCAATCCTGTCTTACATGCACCTACTCATAACCTTAGCAATGACTTGTCCAACCCATACTTTCTCCATGCAAATGAGAATCCATCCCTGGTTCTTGTCGCTCCAACTCTGAATGGGAGTAATTTCCACTCATGGAGTCGAGCCATAAGAATGGCTCTCCAGTCCAAGAATAAACTTCATTTTGTTGATGGTACAATCACGACTCCTGCGCCGGATGACCTCTAGTATTTTGCATGGGAAAGATGCAACACTATGGTGCTAAGCTGGCTTATGCATTCAATAGAACCCTCATTGGTTCAAAGCTTGATTTGGTTCGACACCACTGCGGACGTGTGGGCTGACCTTCGAGAGAGATTTGGAAAAGGTGATTTCATTCATATTGCTGATCTACAACGGGAAATTTATTCCCTTAACCAGGGCATTCTCTATGTAAATGAGTACTTCACACAATTCAAGGTCTTATGGGATTAACTCCAACAGTTTCGCCCCATTCCAAGTTGCAAATGCGTGGAGACTGGACCAAGTAGTTGTGAGGCAATCAAGGTAGTACGCAGCTATCACAACAATGACCAGGTTATTCGATTTCTCCAAGGTCTCAATGACAATTTCATTACAGTGAAGTCTCAGATACTCTTGATGGAGACTCTACCATCTATTAGCCGGGTTTTATTCCTAGCCTTGCAACATGAGCGGCAACTTCCCAAGTCGTCCCAGCCACCACCCATCATTGGAGCTAAGCCGGATTCTCTTGCTCTGACAAACAACAGCAATTTTTCATCCAAGCGTGTTGGCTCAAACAGACCCTACTGTACTCACTGTAAAATGTTGGGACACACCGTGGACAAGTGTTTCAAGATACACGGATACCCGCCTGGGTTCCGAGGCAGAGGGCGCGGCACATCTCCTGGCATTATTGGGTGTGCCGTCTCTAATTATGTGTCTAGTTCTCAGGTTCAGGACATCGCTCCTTCGCTCTCCATCTCCGATTGACTCAGGATCAGCGTGACGGTCTAATGGCTCTTCTCCAGCAATCAGCTCCAACCCAACCCTCACATGGGAACCTTTCCAAATCAACCGTAGAGGGTGCAGAATTTGTTCCTACTGCTCCCACACCACAGATAAATTCTGTCTTCAACCCACCTTTAAATAATTCTTCTATCTCGGCATGTATTATTCTTTCATCACATCACAACATATCTGATCATTCATGGATTATTGACTCTGGTGCAACCCATCACATTACATGCAACTTTACTTGCCTTTCTAACCCCAGTACACTATCTCATGTCTTCGTCACGTTGCCAATGGCCACAAAACATCAGCCACCAATTCAGGCCAAGTGTGGTTTTCTAACAATCTTATTCTTGATAATGTCTTATTTGTTCCCACTTTTGGCTTCAATTTAATTTCTGTCTGTCAGCTCACTCAAAGCAATTCTGTTTCACTTGTTTTTTCTTCTAATTTCTGTCATGAACAGGACTTTGTCCAACGGAGAACGCACTACAGTAATTTTTTTGGATAGTAAGGCTTTTAAAATAGTTTCCCGACGCTTTTGTAAGCGTCGGGAAACCAAGAGTGGAGATGGCATGGTCCGAGCGTCGAATGAATTACGATGCCGACGCATTAAAGCGTTGACAAAATTTACGATGCCGACAAAATTTGCGATGCCGACGCTTTAAAAAGCGTCGGCACCGTCAGAGTTGTTGGCAAAATTTAAGATGCTTTAAAAAGCATTCCAATCCTTGGGGCGACGATGACATCGTCGCGGAACATGAGGCAGCACGCCATGTACTTGCTGTGCCTCGGGTCACACTTGGTCATCAAGGAAGAAGGCTAAGACGCGCTGTTGATGATCCTTGCCACCGACAACCTGCTCGTGGTAGGCCTTCTCAGCCGAGTTGGGTTGAAATAAAGTCATCAGTATGCCCCTTGTAGTCGTGAAGGACTTCACATTTTGGACTAAGAAAGCCTGCAAACTCGACAAAAGAAAACTTACTTAGAACTTGGAAGTTGAAATCAAAAGCTGTTGTTATATAACATGGTAATGATATTAAAATGGAGAAGAAGGTAGAAGGAGAGGAACAATTCCTTGGAGAGGAGGATCCTGGCTCCCACATGCTTGTTGTCCCAGCTAATATGTAGTTGAGGAAGTTTGTGTTCCTGGTGGCCTTGTGAAGCCAAGCAGCTCCCCACAATAGCTCATCCTTCGTCAGAGAAAACAGAGCGCGTTCAGAAACAGGGGAGTTTTGGAGGGTGGGTGGGGGGCGGCGGTCCATATTTTAAAGGGTAGAGAGCTTAAAAACCTGGTAGACCGGAATATCCATGTTATTACTTTCAGCAGCAACGTCATCTGCGACGTATTTTTCCAACTCTCTGTGTTGAGAACTCCACTGTGCAAGTCCTTTGCAGTTCGTCTACAGTCCATTTGCAGCAGGTGCATCTCGCATCTCTCAACTTTCTGCAAGCAACTGACAAACCCATCAAAGATCACAAACAAATAGGCTAGCTCAAACCTGAAGCAAGAGCGGTTTTAATGGCATACTAATTGATGGGGCCAGTTGACCCATAAAAAATAAAAAAAATTTCGGACGGCCCCAAAGGCCGACGCCAGACGGCCCCAAAGGCCGACTCCTACCCCAGTCGGCCCCAAAGGCCGACACCTACCAAGACCGGCACTTCAAGGCCGGCACCTCGAAGACAGTCGGCCCAAAGGCCGACACCTAACAA
>UESW01004530.1:55178-161959 GCA_900491605.1 Calamus simplicifolius
AGATTATAAAAAAACGGATACATAACCCCTCAACATCAAGCTGGCTGGTAAGAAATTGGTTTTTCTTTAACTCTAGGATGTATTTGGCTTGTGCAAGTTCAATTCTCTGCCTATCACTGGTTTCAGTACAATTGTTCCTTTACCCATAATTCTGCACTATTGTCCATTGCCAACTGTGACATGACCAAAATCTCCTTGGATAAATCCGAAAATAGGTGTCTCTTTGAGCTGCAATGGTAAGAAGCCCTTGAGTCTACAAACCACATATCTGAGTTTGCCCTATCGCCGGCTAACATGCACATATCCTCAAAATTACGCACAATAGTACTTACAACATTTGCTCCTGATCTTCTATCTTGCTCTCTACACCTTTTTCCTTCTTCTTACCCCAACGATCCTTGCTCATGTGACCTTCTTCCCGTAGTTCCAACACTTCATGGAAAATCTCCCTTTGGACTTTCCTTGCTCTTGGACCGACCTTTCTCTGCCTTCTTACTCTCCTGTGATCTTCCTCTGGTATCCACCATGAGTGCAGCACTTGTAGAAGTCTCACCCACAGCCTTTCTTCTATCTCATCATTTAATATACAACTAACTGCATCATGAATGTAAGGATACCTGATACCGAGTGCTAACTGTCATCACAAGATTGTCCCAACTCTCTGGCAAGGAACATAAGAAAAGAGAGCCCTAAATGAATCATCAAAAGCAACAAAGACGGCTTCAATTGATTAATCATCATATTGAACTCATTCAGATGCTTCGTTACTGAACTATTCTCAGCCATCTTCAAATTGAAGAGCTTTTCATAAGAAATATCTTGTTTAAGGTGAAAGGTTTTTCATACAGCTTTGTTAAAGTGGTCATCATATCCACGGTGGTCTTTCCTTTGCAATATATATGCCACTTGAGGGTCAACGACAATCTAATCGTGGGCCAGGGCTTTCCTATCCAGAATCATTCAATCTAAGTCGCTCATTGAATTCAGCTTTCCCTCTAATGAAAGGTAAAGATCCTTCTGATATAGGTATTCATCAATTGCATCCTCCACCATCTGAAATGACATTGATTTCTTGATTTTGATCTTCTGCCATTTCTTTGTGATTTGTCCGACCGTAATAATATGAAGAAAACCAAGCTTTGATACCAATTTGATAGGAAATACAACAAATATTCCTCTAATAAGATTGATATTAGTACGACCAAGCATGCAGTTGCGATAAAATTAATAAAAAATAAACAATAGAAATAATAGAAACCAAAATCCAAAAGAAAACAGCAATAGATGAGGATTTTACGTGGTTTACCCAAACTGGCTACGTTCACGGCGGCATAGGATCTGCAAGGCTTACTAAGAGTTGAATCAGGTACAAACCCTCAAAATACTCTCTCTCAGAAACTCTTATGATCCAGAGAGTTGAATCAGGATCTACAGCACACGGAGGATGTCCTCACAGGGCCTCCTATTCTTTTTTTTTCGCTCAACTTCATCGGTTGAAAAAGACACAACAAGGATCGAAGACTTCCTCCAATCTAATCCCATCCCAAAACTGGTTCACACTTTTGGCAACCATGGATGATTTCCAAAAATGGCTCCATACTTTGGCAACCATGGACTGATTGCTGCCTTGAAAATCTCTAACAAATCCTTTCCAAGATCAGATTTGGAAGTTGCAACAAATCCATCCCAAAATCAGCTTCCTTAGTTGGCCAAATCGAATTCAAAATTTAAACAAACTACCTCTTGATGAAATTAAGCTCCATCCATAGCAACTATATGTAGAGAAAAGCCATTGAACAAACCATTTCTTAATATATAATTGCTTTCTCATCTCATACGGAACAATTGTTCAAAAAAAAAATCCTGCATACTCCTTACATGATGAATACTAAATGCTTTGGGAGACTGCTATTTAAAATAAGGATCGTGACAATATATGATTTTGGATACACTTGAATATTTGAAGATAGTTGGCTTTTAAACATCACCATTTTTTTGGGGAGGAAAGAAAAAAAGCTATACAACAACGTACAAAAAAAAGGGTCATTTGTGAGGAAAAAAGAAAAAAAATATCAAAAATTTATATTTTCGATAGATCGTTGAAAAAAATCCTTCTGAAATTTTTTTCAAAAAAAAAATTTTAAGGAAATTTATGTTCTGAGAGATTTTTCGATGGAATTTATCCCTTGAAATTTTTGATGGATTTTTCGAGAAAAATTTTTTAAGGAATTTTTGAGGAAACTTTTTCATAGGATTTCCAAGGGAAAATTTTCAAGCGATTTTTTGAGGAAACTTTTCTGAGGAATTTTTCGAGGGATTTTTTGAGAAAATTTTTGAGGGATTTTTTGAGGGCAATTTACCAAGGGATATTCTGAGGGATGTTCCAAGGGCAATTTACCGAGGGAGTTTTCGAGGAAAAATTTTTGAGAAATTTTCGAGGCCAATTTACTGAGGGATTTTTCAAGAAAAATTTTCAAGGGGTTTTTTGAGGGATTTTCTGAGGGAAAAATTTTTAAAGAATTTTTTGAGAAAAAATTTTAAAGAATTTTTTGAGAAAAAATTTTGAGGAATTTTTTGAGGGATTTTTAAAATTTTAAAATAGATTTCTTTATTTTTGAAAAAAATTTCTTGCTAAATAAATATCGAGGAAACAATCCCTCACAAAATGGCTTTTTTTTAAATACACCTGATTATATATATACAAATTATTCATAAGTTTTATCATATCCAAGTTCATAACAAGCTCAAAAAGTTCATAACAAGTTCATCATATCTAAGTTCGTAATAAGCAAGTTCAAAAAATTTGTATAAGTGTCATTATATCCAAGTTTCATAACAAAAGAAAAAAGTATCAAAAATAAGTATCATTCCAATTATAAAAAAAAGAAAATTATAAATCCTCCTCCTCGTAATAATAATCATCATCGACACTATCGCAATCACCATCATTTGCAAAGGTAGTAGCTAGAGATGTTGGAACTGTAGATGGATTAACTTACATCTTTTCTATCATAAGATCATGAATTCCTTAGTACGAAAATTACGAGCAGATAACTTATTATTTTAAGCTGCTAATTGACTGTTCTGATTAGCTAACTCCTCATTTTGGGTAGATAGTCTCAAACATACTATACATCTTTTTTCGCTCCTGAATCCACTTCTCAGGAACTCGTGAGGATGTGCGGCAAGAAGATGAGAAGCATGTTAGCAAGCTAGCCTATGATCCAAGTCCATAAATTTGTTCCTTATTTACTTCAACTGTCTCTTTCCATACATGCATCATGAAGGACTGAGGCTGCTGCTGTAATGATTCCGCATCATCCTCTCCAGTTGAGCTCTGACTTGATTCCACCTCTTATCACTTCTATAAAATTAGTCTGTAAAAGATATTAGATACAATTAGTTAAACATACAAATAGTATAAATATATGAATTAAAGTAGAGTTTTTTAAATACTTATATGTGATGTCTCTACCTTTTTAATTATTTACTAACTGATTGTCATCCTTTTTCTTTTGATGGGTGTGTCTAAAGAGCTCATCTAATGTAGGTGCTCGGTTTAACTCTGTATCTGAATTTCATAACATAAACAACATTATCAATTTTTTTTAAAAAATTATATGAAATAAGAATAGCATATATGTAAAAAAATATTACCAAATTATAATTTAATAACATAAATAACAGTGAAATATACAAATAGTATAAGAATTTAGATACAGTCATCTATTGCATTGACTCGAGACATTTTCTCATCTGAAAAGCAGGCTCCAAAGTGCGGTCATTATCTACTCGACCTCTCGGTCTTGTCTTGATGACCACCCACCACTTTACCTTATCTCTTATCCTCCCAGGATAAGGTAAATAATATACTTGCACCACATATTAGGGAAGAATGAATGGATCAAACTTTGCATACCTTCTATGATGTTGAATCTAATAATGTCATACTGTTTGTGCACTTTCATCCCCTTATTTATGTTAGGATCAAACCATTCACAATAAAATAGCATCACTGTTCTATCACCTTGTCTTGGGTACTATAACTCCACTACCTCCTTAGAATACCATAGAAATCACTTTCATTATCACCATGTCCTATGCTCTTAACACATACTCTACTATTGATTGTTTTTTTGCCCTCACTATATGCATGTGTGTGGAATTTGAATCCACCAATGAAATACATGGTCCATGTTTTTACTACTCTCATAGGACCCAGGCTAAGTCATTCAAGTGTTGATTTTGTATCATACTACATGGATTGTGAACCTAATCATAACTTACAAAAACAATGTATTAGATTTATGTTTCATATGAACAAATAATTTCAATTTGCATAAGAAGCTAAAGCTTACATAATTTTAACTTTGGTTAGAAAAAATCCTACATACATCTATCTGTAATGAAAACTTCAAGACGATAGGGACTTCACAAACGGCCACGTCAGTCCACTCCAATTGGACTGCAAGGTGAAGTTCATTATATATATATGTGTGTGTGTGTGTGGTTCATCTCTTTCTCTTCTCTGTGTCTGTTTCTTAATTTATATAGACATATGATTTTAAGTGTTTTGAAGGTAGAATTTTCTTCATTTTTCTTCAATAAATTTAGATTGCACATCCCAGGACATGACACCTCAAAGCAGCCCAGTCGAGTCAAAACACGTCGGATAATGATATGCTTTTAATCCCCAACCAAATGCACGATGCCAAGATCACCTTCAGATGTGAACTATAATAAAAATCAAAACACCCTTCCCTTCGCGCTCATCGACCGCCGGTCTCTTCCAAACGAAAACCTAACAACCATTATACCATAAGAGAAAAAGGAAAAAAATTCGATGCGGTCAAACCCATCGGGCAAGTGAGACAGTGGATGATTCATCCTCGTCGGCAACGCCTTCGACCTTCCCACCGCTAAAGGTCGTGGCTCCATTGCCTAAGCAGTCAAAGGGCATCATGACAACGGAGCATTTCCCCTCGTCAATCCCTCCCCATTCCCCTTCTTCACCGAGCCCTTCACCTCCCCCCTCTCCCCATGGCCCACGCTGGAACCCTCGTCGACACGTCCTCGAAAAAATAGCACATGGCACCTTAAGAAGGGATTAAGAGGGTTTAGAAGAAATTTTACCTTGTTTGCTCATCCCTTGGGTTTGAATCGCTTCCTTGTTTGCTCGTCCCCTAGAGTTTGAATTGCTTGGACGGTGGAGAGGGAAGCCCGACGATCGCGGCTCGAACGGAAGAGAGGAAATGCCAAATGAAATGGGCACTAGGCGGTGGGAATGCCAAATGAATATGGGTGCTGGCGATGGGAATTGATTTTTGATTTTATGTTTAATTTATGAAAAAATAATTTATACTATTTAAATATTTTCATAATAAATTTATGAACAAAAAAAATGTTGGGATCATAGGGGTTATGATAGTGAGTATTTTTTTAAGGTTTCAAGTTCAAATCTTCTATCTACCTATTATAAGTTTATTTTATAAAAAATACTAAAATAGATTTTTTTTGTTTCATCTTTCAAATTTTTTTGATAATTTTTTAATATTTTTTCTTGTTTTTTTCCTTTTCTCATGTGTAGAGATTTTTTTTCCTCCATTCCTCCTTTTTCAATTAGATTTCTGCATTATTTTTTTGATGAATTTTAGAGGAGGAAGGAGATGGATTTGTCGGTGCCATGAGGGAAGAAGTGGAGGACCTTGGAAAATTTTGGTGCCTACGAGAGGGAAGAAACCGGTGAGCGAGCGATAAAACTTTGAAATTTGGATTTGTCCTAAGATCTTGAACGAATAGAATTTGATCTAGCAGTTCATATATATATATATATATATATATATCATTTAAAAATATATTTAATAGAAGATATTTTTTAAAGAAAATATTAGTTGGAAGAACTATAAGATTTTATTAGCCATTTAAATCCCTTCATAAATTATTTAAATAATTTATTAATAATAAAGTCACTATTTTTTATGCTGTTTTAATTGGATCGTTAAAAAAATAGTATCTCATTTACCATTTTATAAATAAAAAAAATCTAAATAAAATAAGATCATGGATATTATCTTACTGATCGATGAGTTCATAACCATTAATTTATCTAATCTAAGATGAATCATGTGCTTGTAAATGTTGAATATATTAGTAAAGTAACTACAAAAGAATAAGTTCTTCATATATAGGTTTCTTGTTAAGTATGCTTTTACATGAATTAGTGAAGACTAAGAAGGCTTGATAATGATTGATGAAATTAAGATTTTAAAGATAACCATCAACACTAAAAATATATGTCATTAATGAATTATGAATGTTGGAATAGGATTTATGAAGCCCTAGCGACTGCTATTTGCATTGTTTGAATTTGATCAAGTCCTAATAAGCAGAGAAACAGGAAATAATTTATTAAACTTCTGTTTAGATATGACCTAATCTATAATTTAATAATTTAGGCAACATATCATTTTTCGAAGGAATCTCTGAGGAAAGGTTTCCGAGGGATTTTTTGTTTACCTACAAATCTCTCGAAAAATCTCTCGTAAAATTAATTTTTGAGAGATTTTTTGAAAAAAATTTTTAACAAAAAAAAATCCCTTGAAAAATTTTTTGAGGAATTTTGCGAGAGATTTTTTTTATTTTTTTTACAAGAAGCTATTTATTATAGAATTATCCCTCGAAAATTTCTCGCAAAATCATCAAAAAATTCCTCGCAAAATTTCTCACAAAATTACTCAGAAATTAATTTTGTGAGGGATTTTTCGAGGAATTTTTTTATCAAAAAATTTTATTAAGGACTCATTAATAAAAAATAAATCCCTCAAAAAAATCCCTCGAAAAATTACTTTTCGAGGGATTTTGTGAGAGATTTTTTTATCAATTTTGTTTTACAAAAAAGCCATTTATTATAGAACTATCCCTCAAAAATTTCTTGCAAAATCATCAAAAAATACCTTAGAAATTAATTTTGCAAGGAATTTTTTTCATTAAAAATTTTTACTAAGGACTTATTAATGAAAAATAAATCCCTCAAAAATCTCTCACAAAATTAACTTCCTAAGGATTTTCGGAGGGATTTTTTTTTTACAAAGAACCCATTTATGTTAGAAAGATCCCTCAAAAATCCTTCGTAAAATTAATTTTGCGATGGATTTTATGAGAAAATATTTTTTATCAAAATTTTTTATAGTTAATATTTTTTGTCAAAAAATCCTTTGAAATTACGCGAATTTTTTTTCTCGATAAAATCCCTCGATATATCACACTTTTCTAGTAACGTACTAGTTTTGATTATTTCGAGTGCTAGACAACCAATCTAGATACAAGTCCAAAATGTCCCTAGATAGTAGATACAACATCTTGATCTATATTAAGATCCTGAGACTGCTTGAGGTTTGCCAACCTAATGGCAACCTTGTTTGCCTCCCTAATATGCATGTTGTTCATCATATTCTTCTAAGCTTTGTAGCAGAGTTTGAATATCTTGGTTGTATAATCCAAGTGAGCATCTCGTCCCAGGACAGAGGCCAAGGTGAATGAGTCACTTTCGACAATAGTCCGTTGCACATTATATACAAGGGCCTTCATTCACCTACTATTCAATTGAGGAGTGCAAGTTAACTCCATCTTGTTTCATTTCAATTGAAGGGGCACTATTAAGGAAATTTAGATGAAAAGCTTAATTAATTTTTTTTTTCTAGAAATATTGCAAAATTTGCTAACATAATGCTTCCAATGACGTTTGGCGCTATAATGTCATCTTCCAGACACCAAAAGACTTTTTTTTGTCTCATCTCTTTTCCTGAAGTCATACCGCAATTTACGGTGCATCAAAAGATAAAACCTTTGAAAATCCAACCGGTTCACACGACATCCGCAAAAAAAAAACAAAAAAAATAAAATAAAGGGAAAATCTTTAACGGGTTGACAACATCTTCGCTCCAACCTCTAGCCACCGACCTAGCTTTTAATCCCAACCTGAAGGCAAAGCGTCCTAGTTTGCGAGATGTTTTAAGTCCTTTATTTGAAGCTAAAAAGCAGCAGGTAATTGTCTGAGCTTAACCACAAACGTTGGCTAGCAGGCAAGAGACCACAACTTTTCACTCATGCAATGCAGGAAAGAGGACCCTCACCACTCCAGCCAGAACTTCAACTCAAGCACGAGTGACAACCAGCCTTTTCCTTGTTAGATAATTAACCATGATTCATAGATATTTAATAGGTTCATATTAAATAGATACATGCATGTACCTAGAAGAGTCATGTATTTAATTCACCTAGAAAAATGAAGGGTTAGGTATTTGAAGGGTCACTATATGTATTAATTGTTCAGCATATGAATAGTCATCTAGAGTCCTATAAAGTGCAGTCTTCAAGTCCTCTTTCTTTGAATTATCTTTTCCTTTGAGTTTGTTGTATACTCACTACATTTCTAACAAAGTGGTATCAGAGCCAGGCTAGTTTTTATAGCTTCCAACAGCAGACATGCTGCAGCCTCAACTTCCCAAATTCAATGGAAAAAATTATACTTAATGGAGTATACAAATGAAGGTGATGTACAAGTCGCAAGACTTATGGGACATAGTCGAAATTGGCTATGTTGAACCACCAAATCAAATTGGTCTTACCCAACATCAAAGCAATGAGTTGAAGGAGAATCGGAAGAAGGACAACAAGGCACTTTACTTCATTTTCCAAGCAGTGGAAGAAGCAGTGTTCAAGAGAATTTCCTCAGCCACTTCATCAAAACAGGCATGGAGCATTCTCTACAATACATATAAAGAAGAAGATAAGGTAAAAATGGTAATACTACAATCTCTTCGTAGTGAATTTGATATCATTCATATGAAGGATTTAGAAATTGTAGAAGATTATTTCAATCGGGTCATTGCCATTGTGAATCAAATGAGGCAAAATGAAGAAAAGATTGAAGACCAAAGAGTTGTTGAAAGATTGTCAGAAGCATGACTCGAAAGTTTGAATATATTGTTGTTGCAATTGAGAATCTAAAGATCTATCTATAATGCGAAAGTTTGAATATATTGTTGTTGCAATTGAAGAATCTAAAGATCTATCTATAATGTCTTTAGAAAGCTTGATGGGATCACTTCAATCTCATGAGCTTCGACTCAAACAATTTGATTCTTCTCCTTTAGAACAAGCTTTACAAACACAAGTATCCTTCAGAGGAGGTTCTAGAGGGAGAAGAGGAAGACTTAACAATTGTGGTCGAGGAAGACATTAAGGAAGCCAACATGAACAACAAAAAGATGGCACTCCACATATGTCATCTCGAGGAGGAAGAGGAAGAGCTCATGGAAATAATCGAGAAAGAGGTTACATTCAAAGGCAGATCCAATGCTATAATTGTAACAGCTTTGGGCATTATCAATCTGAATGCCGAATAAAGAAAAATGATGATCCTTCCGTCTTTATGCAAGAGAAAGATCATCAAGAGAAGAATCATGATGAAGAAGCAGTATTTCTCGCTTGTGCAATGCAAGAGGATGATCATGATGAAGTTTGGTATCTTGATAGTGGTTGTAGCAACCATATGACAGGAAACCAGAATGCATTTGTAACTTTGGATGAGTCAATCCAAAGTGAAGTTAGAGCAGGAGATGATCAAAGGCTTCAAGTCAAGGGAAGCGGTAACATTCTTGTGCAAACTAAGGAAGGTACAAAGCATATATCTAATGTTTTGTTTGGTCTTAAACATAATCTTCTTAGTATTGGGCAACTTCTTCTGAAGTAATACAATGTCAAGTTTGGCAATAATGCATGTGAGATTAAAGACAAGGATAATAAACTTATTGCTAAGGTGACAATGACTCCAAACAAAATGTTTCCTTTGAAGATCAAAACTAAAGCTCTTTCTTGCTTTAGCACAATCATCAAAATCTCATCACGGCTATGACATTTGCAGTTTGGACATTTGAGTTTTAAAACTTTGTCTTATATGTACATGCATTACATAGTGAGTGGCATACCGGATATCCATCAACCCGATAAAATATGTGAAGGATGTGCACTTGGAAAGCAACATCGAAAGTCTTTTCCAAACTAGAATGCTTGACAAGCATCAAGGCATCTTGAACTGGTACACACAGATTTATGTGGACCTATGCAAACAATATCTCTTGGAGGTAATCGATATTTTTGACATTTATTGATGATTATAGTAGAAAAATATGGGTTTATTTTTTGTAGGAAAAATCAGAAGTTTTGAAGTATTTCAAAATCTTTAAAACTATGGTTGAAAATGAAAAAGGTTACTCCATAAAGATGTTGCGATCCAATCATGGTGAAGAATACATAGCACTCATTGATTATTTGAAGAAGCATGGCATTCGACATCAACTCACTGTTCATTATACTCCTCAACAAAATGGAGTTGTTGAAAGAAAAAATAGAGCCATCATGAAACTCGCAAGAAGCATGCTAAAAGCTAAAGGGATGTCAAACACTTTCTAGGCTGAAGCAATCGCATGCACGGTTTATCTCCTAAATCAAGCTTCCACAAAAAGTATTTATAGCATGACACCATATGAAGCTTAGAGCGGGCACAAACCAAATGTCAGCCATCTTTGAATCTTTAGGAGCATTGGATATTCTCATGTACCAGATGCTAAGAGAGGTAAACTTGATGACAAGTCTGAAAAAATGTATACTTGTGGGTTACAGTGAAAAATCTAAGGCATACAAGCTATACAATCCTACTACTGATAATACTATTATAAGTAGAGATATTTTGTTCAATGAAAAAGACTCTTGGAACTGGGATGCAAGAACCAAGGACGGAGAGACCGACAAGCAAAAGTTAATCATAATAGATGAAGAAGAACTAGAAAGTCCTAATAATATGATCGATCCATCCTCATTCTCATCATTTCATCAAGGAACAATGACTCTTCTTAAAAAAAAATCAGAAGACTTTTTGATATCTATGACTCTACAAGGGCATTATTAGATGAAGATTTGATAAATTTTGCTCTCTTGCTGATGCAGATCCAATCACTTTTGAAGAAGCCATACAACAAGAGAAGTGGAGACAAGTAATGGATCAAGAAATTGAAGCAATCAAAAGAAATAAAACTTGGGAGTTAGTTGAGCTTCCTAAAGGAAAGAAGACCATTGGAGTCAAGTGGATTTATAAAACCAAATTGAACGCACAAGGAGAAGTTGACAAATACAAAGAAAGGCTAGTGGTGAATGGCTATAAGCAAAAGCATGGGATTGACTACCAAGAAGTTTTTTCTCCTATTGCTCATCTTGAAACAATTAGGTTAGTTCTTGCTTTGGCAGCACAAAATGACTGAAACATTTATCAAATGGACATAAAGTCAGCTTTCCTAAATGGTGTTCTTAAAGAAGATGTCTACATTGAACAACCATCTGACTATATCATGAAAGAGAAAGAAATGAAAGTCTGTCGATTAAAGAAAGCACTCTATGGCCTGAAACAAGCTCCTCATGCTTGGTATAGCCGGATCGATAACTACTTCCTGAAGAACAGCTTCAAGAAATATCCATATGAGCCTACTCTTTACATCAAAGAAGGTAAAGATGGTGAAATTCTTATTGTTTGTTTATATGTTGATGGTTTGATCTTTACTGGTAAAAGCAAAAATATGTGTGACCACTTCAAGAAATCAATGATGAAAGAGTTTGAGATGACAAATATGGGACTTCTTCATTACTTTCTTGGAATTGAGGTGAGACAAGACCAAGAAGGAGTCTTCGTATCTCAAAAGAAATATGCCAATGACTTACTGCAATGGTTCCATATGGAAGGTGCAAAACCCATAAGTACTCCTATAGAATTCGGCCTAAAGTTAAAAAAGAATGAAGAAGATTATCCTTTTATCGATATGACACTTTATCGAAGACTTGTTGAAAGTCTCATGTATCTAACTGCAACAAGACCAGATCTCACTTTTGTAGTTAGCATGATTAGTAGATTCATGGAATCACCAAAGCAAAGTCATTGGAAAGCTGGCAAAAGAATTCTAAGGTATGTTCGTGGAACATAGACCATGGCATACACTATAAGAAAGTCAATCAATCATGTTTGATTGGTTTTAGTGATAGCAATTGGGGTGAAAGCATTGATGATTATAAGAGTACTTCTGGTTATGTTTCAACATTGGTTTAGTGCAATCTCTTGGGCCTCAAAGAAACAATCATGTGTGGCACTTTCCACTACTGAAGCAGAATATTTGTCTTTGGCTACAACAAATTGTCAAGCTCTTTGGTTGAGATGGATATTAAAAGAACTCAAGCAAGCTCCATTGGAAGAAACAACTTTGTTTTGTGATAACAAATCCACCATAGCTCTTACTAAGAATCCAGTTTTTCATGGTAAAAGCAAGCATATCAGAATCAAGTATCATTTCATCAGAGATTTGGTCAAGAATGGCGAAGTAATCATCAAATATTGCAAGACTCAAGGTCAAGTGGCCAATATTTTTCCAAAGCATTGCAGAAAGAGAGTTTTATGAAGCACAAGCATGCACTTAGAGTTTTTTAAGGCTAACTTGAGAGGGAATTTTAAAAGCCTGAGTCAAATTTGCAAAGCTTATGCATGAATCATGTTTAAGGGGGAATGTTAGATAATTAACCATGATTCATAGATATTTAATAGGTACCTAGAAGAATAAAGAGTCATGTATTTAATTCATCTAGAAGAATGAAGGGTTAGGTATTTGAAGGGTTACTATATGTATTAATTGCATTAATTGTTGAGCATATGACTAGTCATCTAAAGTCCTCTAAATACCCATATGTAACTAGCATTATATATGAAGTAAAAGTAAGCAAATGCACAAGTTCAAGTGCAGTCTTCAAGTCATTCTCTTCCTTTGATTTATCTCCTCCTTTGAGTTTGTTGTGTGCTTACTACATTTCCAACATTCCATGCATGCAGGTGATACTCAAAGCAGTGAGACTTCGGATAAAAGAAACTACCGTATCAAGCAAAGGACTAGCGCAGTTCTTATAAAGATCAATCAGCTGAAAAAGGATGGTGGCAAAAATCAGTAGGAAAATGAGGAACATGGAACATAAATTAGCGGCAGTGCTAGGGAAGTGATCACAAGCAAGAGAGAGGAAACCATCATATACAGGACCACCCAGAAACCATCCCTCTTCAAATTCCTATCTTGCCAAATTCTCAGGACCACCCAGAAACCATCTCTCTTCAAATTCCTGTCTCGCCAAATTCTGTATGCACGTTAGAGAATAAAGATAACTGCTATTCTCTCGGTTTTCTCTCCGACAATCTCTACCTTACGACCTTCTTTCTCTTGGCATCACGGTCTATGGGTGTGGATATTAGAAGACTCCGTAGTCTTCGAGCTGGCTGACAAACCCACTGTGGCTAAGCAGCCGCACTCGGCAGCAACGCTATTTTTTTTTGGTAAAAAGGAGGGTCATTGGATCGAAAATAGCGGTTGACATCTCCTTCACTGACTGTCGGAGGCCCCGCTTGCCTCCTCCCCGGTCGCCGAAGGCCAAAGATACCTCCCCCATCATCGCCGCATGGGCAACGGATGGAAAAAGAGATCGTTGAATTTACGGATAACACTGTCCATAAATTCGACAAAAATCAAGCCCCTTTCTTTAATAAAATAAATCTAATTGATTGAAGCTGACACTGCAGCCACATAAGCTAAATGATGACATGGCAAGGGATTCCATTATACGCTGACATGGCATGATTGATGCAGCACAAGGGCAGAGGTGATTATGCAGTCAATGAATTGATAAAAATTAATTTTTTAAAGTATTTTAAAGATGCCAAATTCATCCAAAAATAAGAGAAAGAGTAAGAGAGCAGATTTTGTAATTTAGAAAGTAATGGTTCGGGAATAAAACTTTTAGAAAAATGAAGAAGCGTAGTCTGAAATTGAGAAACTCCAGAGAAGACATGCTCATGAACTTTCACATAATCAGAATACAGAGTAAGGAAAATGTTGATTTACCGCCGATGATGCGTTCCTAGTGTTAGTAGAAGATCGCTCGCTAGCGGATAAGATTTTTGGATGAGAAAACTAGCTTTCACGTGAGGTTCCTTGATCTTGATTCAGGAGCAAAGAAGGCATCCTCGATTTTGAAGATGAATCAAGAGAGGGACGGCGGCTTTGGAGATAAATCAAGAGAGGGGTGACGGCTTTGTAGATGGATCAAGAGATGGGCGGCGGCTTTGGAGATGAATCAAGAGAGGGGCAACGACTTTGGAGATCGATCAAGAGAGAGGATGGTGGCTTTGAAGATGGATCAAGGGAGAGGGCGGCAGCTAGGGTTTTAAGTATGGATGCCTAAAATTTAAGGAAAGAGGGTTGGTGATTGCTTATGAGATGCATGGTAATATGAGGATTAAGGTTTGTTTGGTAAAGCTTGGTAGAGGAGATGGACTAGACTAGGGTTTGGTAACAAGAACACTTCAGTCTCACGCCTAACTCCCTCACAGAGGATCAATTGCTCAAGGCAACGGAAATAGAACTTGGATGAAAGTTCTCAAAATTTTTTTTTTATTCATTCATATCCTTTATTCATCGTTTCAAGAGAAGGGTTTTATATACATCACATGCCCTTACAAGATAAGTTCAACAATTAGAGTACTAAATGATAGGAGTTACAAAATATGATAGAATATTTATCATCATAGAGCAAAGATTCTTCTTCTTTCATTTGGTTCGACCAAAATGGCAGCAGCAAGATATGGCTTCCAATTGTGGAGACGAGAGATCACAAGCAAAGAAGGAAGTTTATCAATAAGGTCCATGTGGGACACAAGATCATTTTCTGAATGGTTGAGATGCTGATCTTCATTCCCATTAAAGCATAGCAGGGGACCACCAAATTTTTTCCTCATAGAGCGCCCAAGGTTGCCAAAATTATTGGTGACGATATAGAGGGACAAGATTGATTCAATGTCATCAATCCTGGTATAGACGGATCCAATCCATGCAGAGCTCCAAGGGTAGGGAATGAATAAGGTTGAAGAAGATCAGATGGTTATCCAATACTACATAATCTGGGCTTTTTCTGAATATCTTCAGCAGGGTCTCAACAAGAGTAATACACTTTCCTTAAATTATTACGGGACTCAAATAAAATAAAATTGCATGACCTGGACATTGGACTAAACCAAACTTGACTGACTCAGTAACAGACTGGACTCGACTAACTAAAAAAAATATAGGACTTCTAGGGTTTAGAGATCCAAATGAAACCTTGCAACCTTTTTCTCACTCTTGCTCCTGCACCAATGATGGCATGACACTTTATGCTGATATGTCATACCATGCAGGATTTTACTTTATTTTTTGGTTTTAAAAAATATTTTTTTAAAAAATCCAAAAATAATAAAAATCATAAAAAAATCTAAAAAATATAGAAAAATTAGATAAGAATATAAAAATTTATTTAAAAAAATTAAAAATAATAAAAAATACAAAAAATTTATTGAAAGTTTTTTTTAGATATGGCATAGTAGTTTATACTCAATGCATGGATAGTATTGGTGCCAGACTATATGTGTTTTTTTATAAATTTTTTTGTTGGCATAATTATTTATGCTTAGTGCATAAATATGATTTATGTATATTTTTGCATGTTGTTTCTACTGACATAATTATTTATGTTTAGTCCATGAGGGGTTTTTATGTTATTTTTTTATAATTTTTTTTAAGCATATTTATTTATGCTTAGTGTATAGGAAATATGTATACTGAATTTTTGTCTTTTATTGACATTAAATTTATGCTTGGTATAGCATATGGATTTGTTTCAACCTATGTTGGCTGTATGAATTTGTTGCAATTTGTGTTGGTTTTGTGGACGTTAGAGATGAGTTTTCTAAAAAAAATATTAGATTTTATGTTCCATCTTATTAAATGAGTTATGATTATGAGCTTAACAAAATTTTATCTCATTTATGAATAGAAACATTTAAAATTTGATTATTTTTCTCTAACATTAAAATGTACTAATTTATAGTCTTGATGTCCAAAACTTTCTTGACTGAATACAGTGATGGCCTCTAAATTTGTAGTATTTAACCTCAATAAAAATGAGAAGTTAGATGGATAGAATTATGATATATAGCAAGGAAGATTCAATATCTTTTGAATGAACTAAAAGTTTTAAAGACCCTAACATTCAGTATGACATCGCCAAAGCCTGACACTTTGTACAGTACCATCACGATTAAGAGGTATATAAAAATTGGGTGAAGAAGGATTACAACATGTATAATGATTTGATCGAAGATTTTAAGAGATTTCAGGCAACCTGGGCTATGTGGAATCAACTCAAGATCAGGTATGGGTAGACCTTAGCAACGAGGCTATATGCTTTGAATATGAAATCTATGCAATATACCAAGGATTCCAATCATTTGATGTCCGACCACTTTTGTGTAATGGGAAACATGATCAGGGATCTAAGGAATTCTAAACTCGACCTTATCGACAAACAATAGGTCCTTGCAGTGATTTGTTCACTATCGGATCCTTAGTGGAGTCAAATAAAGCTCTTGATGCTTCATAGTGAGAATATCAAGACTTTTAAAGACATCTTATTATTTTGAGTTGGAAGCAAAACGTATTGAAACTTCTCACCCCTCGGCCTATGTGGCCTAGGTTCGGTCTTAGAGGCCCAAAAGCAGAAAGAGTGATAGGGCGGGTGACATGAGTGCACAGGAATCTAGAAAAAAGAAAGTAACCAAACTTAGGAGAGGCCAATGAAGTAGCAAGATAGATGTAACAAAGATCAAGTGCCATAACTATGAGGTAAAAGGTTATCATGCTCGTGATTGTACTAAGCCAAAGAAAGTACACTCCACATATAATGAGCTCTTTTAATGTTTGTTCGTATGCGTTAGTTGCTGACATACTCCCTGATTGGATTGTAGATATGGAAACGATAAAAGTATAGTGCGAAATTGAGTTGGATATGTGGATTCTCATCGAATTTTAGTAGGCACCCAGTATATTATTTTTAGGAATGATTTATGTGAACAGGTGTTGGGAGTATAAGCATATCATATTAGGTTGTACGGTAAATATATGTTGCTTTGACATGCCACTTTGCATGTCCTAAACATCTGGTGTAATCTGTATTCTATTCTTGTCCTATTGACTCTTGGCTACACCTTTTGTTTCTTTGAAGATTAGATGTCGGTATATATATATATATATATATATGGTGTTTTATCCTTTTATAGATATTTATCATAGGGTTCGTCAGGCTTGATGTTGATTTCAAAATCATTATTCTTCGTTTGTATGTACTTCTTTTCCTACTGTTAATGATGGTCTGATATGACATATGAGACTTGATCATGTGAGCCATGATCAGATGGTAAGTTTGGCTAAAGAAGGGCTATTGGGCCCTCTTAGGAAGATAAGTCTCCCTATATGTAAGCCTTGTCTAGTAGAAAAAGTATCGAGGAAGTCTTTTAGTAAGTCGTCTAGGGTCTCTCAGCCATTAGACCTAATATACTCATATTTCTATAGACTCATGAGTGTAAGGGCATGTTGTGTTTGTTGGGAATTATGTATACAAGATATGAATCAAATTCATATAAACATTGCGGAAGGTATAATATAAAATTCCCAGATGCCCAGGATCCTTAGGAACAAATTCATTATATCTCAAATAAAATCTAATTTTATTCATACCTGACTCCTTTATCGATGTAGATGAGGATGAAGCCGGTTAATTCTTGCCACTAGCCGTCCATGTGTCTGGCCTCTAACGGTGATCCATGCAGAGAAGAAGGGATGAAGACCTCCAAGGTATGAAGATAATACCATAGAGAGAGAGAGAGGGGTGCTAGCGCCTCTTGAATTCTCTTACAAAAGATATCTTTGAAGAAAAGTCTAATCTTTTCTTCTCATGCTCTACTTTCTTGGTAGGAAAGAACTATATTTATAGGTTGAAAATGAGACGTTGCAAAGAGGAAGAGACCTCTCTTCATGGTAAAAAACTCCCATCATTATGGTAAGAAACTCCCATCTTCATGGTACGAAACTCCTCCTATCTTCATGGTAAGAAACTCCCATCTTCATGGTAAGAAACTCCTCCCATCTTCATGGTAAGAAACTCTCATCTTCATGGTAAGATTAATCCAAGTGTCACAATCTCAGCCTTTGAAATTAGGAGTTCGTTATCCCATAACTACATGCCCTAATTTGTACGTGTTCGTCATCGAACCATAGAGATTCATCATGCCTCATCCCATGGGCATGATTCCATCTTCACATGGCTGAGATTGGACATCCATGCCTGAATAATCAGAGCCATCCATCACATGGATCAAGTTACATATCGATATCTAATTATTTGTTCATCATATGTACAAATAATTTCTCCTTAATATTCCTTCTATTATAATGGATCATATCCATTATAATTATATCTTCTTTAAATTAGTCTCACCCAATTATTTAATTGATCATCTTATCTAAATTAAATCTAATTTAATTCTCATTTTAATTCATCCAATATTCTCCTTAATGCGTGTGACCCATTAGGCCCTTTAACATGTTGGTAATAATCATGTCATAATCATAGACCCTAGGAATGATTGGACAACTTTTTGTCTAATTCAACAACATGATTATAGATCATGAAAGGCCTCTAGCAAAGCATCATGACCATCCAACTGCTAAAGGTTTTGTTGACGTGACCATTAACACATGTCCATGAACGGTTACTATATAATCAAATCCTTTCATCACATATCCCAGATCAATCAGTGGTATGGAATGTGTCAACCCCGTAATTGATCTTTGTTTACTTGATCTCAGAAAAAATTGACTCATATGAATTAGAACTTCGAAACCATTTCGAATTCCAACTCAACCTTGCAAGGATTTAATAATCAATTTAATCCATCAAGTGGCCGTGGGATATAACCATTTCTATCAAGGAGACGAATCCTATTTTGATCAAACATCATCTTCATGTGCTTCATGTCATACCTAACCGACACCATATTTGCCACCCATGGCTAGAGTGACGTTTGGATGCCGTCAAAGCATGACATTTCACACATGAGATGCAATGAAGATCTCATGTCAAAGGATCACTCACACCACCGTCATTAGATATCAACCATCGACACTATATAGAATATCCATATGGGATCTCTGTATGGGTCATCTAATGCATCGTTACAATAACAAGCAGCCACACACCTATCCAAGTATCTTCATACTTCAGCTTATGAAATCAGCTACTCATCCCAAGGGTGAGAATATGCAATGTATGCTAGTCTCACGGTGTTCGATGGTGTCCAGTCCCATCTACACATCGACTAGGGAAGTTTAAAGAATCGAACCATAACATGCAATTTGAATCTTACAATTTGTAATCTCTATTACAAATTCCATATGTACGGTTCACATTCTTTTGGACTTTATCTCACAGACAAATATATCAAATAAATGACATCTGGATAGATAAAGAAACTATTTATTTGATTTATATTCATAGAATGTATACAACATTCAATCCAATTGGATCTAGGGCATACACTAACAATCTCCCACTTTCACAGAGCCATTCACCCATGTATTTAATACCGAGTGATTTAACATGATTATCATGCTTCTACTGCAGTAGGGCTTTAGTGAGCGGATCAGCTACATTATCTATAGTGAGGACTCATTCTATTTTTACATCATTTCTATCAATAATCTCTCTTTTACATGGTATCTCCGAGTACATGTTTGAACCTCTGATGAGACCTTGGCTCATTAGCTTGCGCAATAGCTCCATTGTTGTCACAATACAAGTGTACTGGATCAGCAATGCTTGGAACCACACCAAGTTCAGTGATGAACTTTTTGATCCAAACGGCTTCTTTGGCTGCATCTGATGCTGCGATGTACTCAGCTTCGGTCGTAGAGTCGGCAGTCGTCTCCTGCTTGGAACTTTTCCAGCTGACTGCACCGCCATTGAGTGTAAAGACATAGCCTGATTAAGATTTACAATCATCTTTATCAGATTGAAAATTAGAATCCGTATAACCCTGAACTTGAGTTCGGGTCTTCTATAAACCAATAACATATCCTTAGTCCTTCGTAAGTACTTAAGGATATTCTTGACGGCCATCCAATGTTTCTCACCAGGGTTTGCCTGGTATCTACTAGTGATACTCAATGCATAAGAAACATCAGGTCTCGTACATAGCATCGCATACATGATGGATCCGATTGCTGAGGCATATGGAATCCTATTCATGTGCTCTCTCTCCATTTGGGTCTTAGGACTCATGTCCTTGGAGAGATGTATTCCATGTGATATCAGCAAGAATCCCTTCTTGGATTCCTCCATGCTAAACCATTTTAGCACTTTATCTATGTACGTTGATTGGGACAATCCAAGCAACCTTCTAAATCTATCTCTATAGATCTTAATACCCAGTATGTAGGCTGCTTCTCCCAAATATTTCATGGAGAATTTGCTGGACAACCATTCCTTCACTTCTTGCAGCAAGGATACATTATTTCCTATCAATAATATGTCATCTACATATATTATCAGGAAAACAATAACACTTCCACTAACCTTCTTATACACACATGGATCATGCTCATTTTTTATAAAATCAAACTTTTTGATTGTTTCATTAAAATGGATGTTCCAACTTCTAGAGGCTTGCTTAAGTCCATAAATGGACCTTTGCAGCTTGCATACCTTTTTAGAATCAATGGACTCAAAACCCTCAGGTTGTGTCATATACACATCCTCCACTAAATCACCATTTAGGAAGGCGGTCTTGATATCCATTTACCATATCTCATAATCGTAATAGGCTGCAATCGTAAGCAAAATCCTTATGGACTTAAGCATGGCTACGAAAAAAAAGTTTCATCAAAGTCAACACCTTGCCTTTGCTTGTAACCTTTTGCAACTAGCCTCGCCTTATAGGTAATCACATTACCATTCATGTCTGTCTTCTTCTTGAAGACCTATTTGCACCCAATGGATTTTATCCCTTCAGGTGGATCAACCAGAGTCCATACTTGGTTATCGTACATGGAGTCCATTTCAGACTTCATGGCTTCAAGCCATCTCTTGGAGTCAATGTCACAAATTGCTTCATCGTAGTTAGTAGGCTCATCATCTTCTATAAGAAATCCATATCTCTCAGGAATATGATGTGTTCTACTAGACCTACGTAGCTAATGTGTACTTGGAGCTTCCTGTGGCTCCATCATTTTTGATAGAGGTTTACGTAAATATTGCCTAAATGTGAGTTGAGTCTCCTGCTCAACTCCCATTACATTTGACATTTGCTCCTTGTCATCTAATCGGTCTGTATCAATTTGTGGTTCTTGAGTTTCACTAATCTCAATATTTCTGCCACTACCATTTCTTAGAAAAATCTCATTCTCTAGAAATATGGCATGTCTTGAGACAAACACCTTTTGCTTGAGTGGGTGGTAGAAGTAGTATCCTTTTGTTTCTTTAGGATACCCCACAAAATTACACTTGTTAGATCTAGCTCCCAGCTTGTCTGACTCATTACGCTTTATATAACCGTAGTAACCCCAAATCCTTAGATGACTAAGGGTTGGTTTCTTTCCACACCATATCTCATAGGGAGTGGAATTGACCGACTTAGACGAAACTCGGTTTAGAGTGTATTCGGCTGTGTGTAGGGCATAATCCCAAAACATTTTTGGAAGATTTGCAAGGCTCATCATTGATCGCACCATATCTAATAATGTGTGATTTCTCCTTTTTGATACATCATTATGCTGTGGCGTACTAGGAGGAGTCCATTAAAAGAGAATCCCATTCTCCTTCAAATATTCTAAAAACTCATTGCTTAAGTATTCCCCACCTCGATCTGATCAAAGTATCTTAATACTTTTGCCACTTTATTTTTCTACCTCAGATCTGAATTCTTTGAACTTTTCAAAGGCTTCAGATTTGTGCTTCATCAGATATACATAACCATACCTGCTATGGTCATCTATAAATATGATGAAGTAAGAAAAATCTCCTATTACCTGAATATTGATAGGACCACATACATCCGAATGTACTAGTCCTAAACATTCAGTTGCTCGCTCACCCCTTTTAGTAAAGAATGACTTAGTCATTTTGCCATGTAAGCATGACTCACATTCCTCAAACGATTCTCAATCAAATGAGCCCAAGTAGCCATCCTTATGTAACTTGGTTAAACGTGTTTCATTTACATGGCCTAAACGACAGTGCCATAGGAATGAGTTCTTAGAATTATTTGATTTTAATTTCTTAGTTTCTACATTGAGAATAGGGCATTGTAAATTCAAAACATAAATCCCGTTGAACATTTCAGCAGAACCAAAGAACATTTCATTTTTAAAAATTGAAATTCCTTTATTTCTAATTTCAAATGTATATTCATCATTTATAAGACATGAAATGGAAATAATGTTCTTTGTTATGTTTGGAACATAGTAACAATTATTAAGCTCCATTACAAGCCCAGTGGGCAAAGACAAAGAACAAGATCCTATAGCTAAAGCAGCAACCTTTGCTCCATTTCCCATGCATAGGATCACTTCATCTTTTTTCAGCTTTCTACTGCTTCTTATCATCTGCATATTAATACAAATATGAGATCCACAACCGGTATCCAATACCCAAGTGGAATAAGAAGTAACAGAAGAAAATATCTCAATCATAAATATACCTGAAGTAGAAGCATTTGTATGTTTCTTTTCTTTCAGGCTAGCCAGATAAGCTTTGCAGTTTCGCTTCCAGTGCCCTTCCTTCCCACAGAAGTGAGATTTCCCCTTGGCTACTTTGTTTTTCTTGATGCCCTTATTTGGTTTAATCTCCTTGGCCTTTTGGACCTTATTCTTCTTTGACCGCTTCTTACAAGCGCCAAAAGACTCCACGACCATAACCTATCCCTTTTCTTTCTTAATATTGGGCTCGGTATTTGTCAGCATATTCGTGAGCTCAGGTAGAGATATCTCTAGCTTGTTCATGTTGAAATTAAGAACAAACTGCGAATAGCTGGGAGGGAATGACTGCAGAACCAAGTCAACACTTAGTTCATGATCCATCACAAAACCCAATCGTGCCAACTTTTTAATCAAATTAATCATTTTCAGTACGTGGGCACCCACTGATGAATCCTCAGTCATTTTACACTGAAACAACTCTTTAGAAGTTTGAAACCTCTTGTATCGAGACTGTGCACCAAACAACTCTTGCAAGTGCATCAAAATCTCCTGAGCATTCATATGCTCATGCGGTTTCTGAAGATCATGTGACATTGAGACCAACATCAAACATGTAGCCATGTCTTCAGCATCTTTATACCGGTTGTATGCCACATGAACCTCAGTCGGAGCATCCGCTGGTGGGACCTCCGGTGCAACCTCATCTAGGACAAAAAGAATTTTCTCAGATCAAAGAACGATCCATACATTCCTTAGCCAATCAGGGAAGTTGAGTCTAGTCAATTTGTTGGATTCTAAAATATTCCTTAGGTTGATGTTTACACTCATGGTTTCTCTGATAACCTACATAAAATTAGAACGAGTCAATTACTATGAATACTAATCACCAACTTAATATGGTAATTCTAGATTTTTAATTAGGTTAGTTTCTCCCACTATTTTATCAAGGTTAATAGCCCTCTCTATTAATCTCGAGAAATTGGCATTCAATTTCCTTAGTGGGCTAGGATCCTCATTTGAATTACCTTGACCTTGGCTTTGGCACAATAAATCTCGGTAAGCCAAATTTGATAGATTATTATCAATCACATCTAATGTGACTCCTAGATCATTTAGGGGACATTGCTTTGCCAATTACATCCATATGTGACTACCCTAAAATTTTGCCTCTAGATTAGACTGACCCTGACTTTGGCCAATTATGCCAGCTAATCTAGTTAAGTCAACCCATTGTTCCATAATCAACTCCTCATAGGTACACTCGATCTCGGCTTTGGCACGACAAATCTCATGACCTAATGATTTTGTATCATGTGAACAATGGAAGGCTTATGACTTAATATTCGTGGAGGGATTTAGCACATAAAGGTCCCATCTACATCTACAACATTTGTACTATGCTAGGTTACATATCCTATATGTAGATTTTAGATTAATCTCAATTAACCTTAATTTCATAAGATCCAATATATGATTGGGACTCCTAATCAAATTAGGATCCTGATCACTATCTAATTTAGGAACCCTAATCATGTGACCAAATCAATTGCTATCATCCTGATCAACCTTAATTGATATAATCAATTAAGAGCTTTTCCTAATAATGGCCAGATCAGCTGATCAATGGGGTCCTATTTAGCATATCCTTCGATCCCATTGAATGGGTTTTCCTAGGCAGTGAATGGAGCAATTAAAAACCATGATCAAACCTTTCTAGACACCAATGTAGTTAAGCCAATTAATTAGATCAATTTTGGGATCATAGGATCAAACAATGACATGATTAAGTCTAAGTTTTCTAAATCTTTATCATCTATTAAATTTTATGATAACTATAGATAGTGATCTAGCTAGGGTGTTATGACAAGAGTTCTTAATTCAAATTTTAAATTTTCTTATTATTTAATTACATGTTATGACATGTTGGTTTCACATCCCATATAAATCCTAATGTCTCTAACAAACTCTTAAGTTTTCAATGTTCATTATCATAAGAATATCAAATCTTAATCATATCAATCATCATACTAAAATTAAATCCTAAACATGCAATCTAGGATTTCAACATATAGTATCTATCATGCATAAATAATAATTACTATTTTAACATGACACATATATGATTTATTATTGTTTATTATCATATAATAAACCTTTTTCTCTATATATCAAAGTACTCTATTTGAACATAATAATGAATATGCACAAATCTAAATAATATTGTTTATCATCAAATAATATATATTTTATTATATTTTAGATTTATTATCAACATATGAAAACTCTTCATAATTTTAAGCATAATAAATAATCATATTATCAATCATATTGACTCAAGTATCCTATCACCTATCAGATTAATGAATCTGTAGCCTAAGGTGGCTCTGATACCACTGTTGGAAATTATGTATACAAGATATGAATCAAATTCATATAAACATTGCGGAAGGTATAATATAAAATTTCCAGATGCCCAGGATCCTTAGGAACAAATTCATTATATCTCAAATAAAATCTAGTTTTATTCATACCTGAGTCCTTTATTGATGTAGATGAGGATGAAGCCGGTTAATTCCTGCTACTAGCCATCCATGTGTCCGGCCTCTAACGGTGATCCACGCATAGAAGAAGGGATGAAGACCTCCAAGGTATGAAGATGATATCACGGGAGAGAGGGAGGGAGAGAGGGGTGCTAGCGCCTCTTGAATCCCCTTACAGAAGATATCTTTGAAAAAAAGTCTAATCTTTTCTAGGTTGAAAATGAGACGTTCCAAAGAAGAAGAGACCTCTCTTCATGGTAAGAAACTCCCATCATTATGGCATCTTCATGGTAAGAAACTCCTTCCATCTTCATGGTAAAAAACTTTCATCTTCATGGTAAGAAACTTCTCCCATCTTTATGGTAAGAAACTCCCATCTTTATGGTAAGATTAATCCAAGTGTCATAATCTCAGCCTTTGAAATTAGGAGTTCGTTATCCCATAACTACATGCCCTAATTTGTACGTGTTCGTCATCAAACCGTAGAGATTCATCATGCCTCATCCCATTGGCATGATTTCATCTTCACATGGCTAAGATTGGACATCCATACCTGAATAATCAGAGCCATCCATCACATGGATCAAGTTACATATCAGTATCCAATTATTTGTTCATCATATGTACAAATAATTTCTCTTTAATATTCCTTCTATTATAATGGATCATATCCATTATAATTATATCTTCTTTAAATTGGGTCTCACCCAATTATTTAATTGATCATCTTATCTGAATTAAATTTAATTTAATTCTCATTTTAATTCATCCAATATTCTTCTTAATGCGTGTGACCCATTAGGCCCTTTAACATGTTGGTAATAATCATGTCCTAATCATAGACCCTAGGAATGATTGGACAACTTTTTGTTTAATTCAACAACATGATTATAGATCATGAGAGGCCTCTAGCAAAGCATCATGACCATCCAATTGCTAAAGGTTTTATTGACGTGACATCAACACCTATCCATGAACGGTTACCGTATGATCAAATCCTTTCGTCACATATCCCAGATCAATCAGTGGTATGGAATGTGTCAACCCTGTAATTGATCTTTGTTTACTTGATCTTAGGAAAAATTAACTCATATGAATTAGAACTTCGAAACCATTTTGAATTCCAACTCAACCTTGCAAGGATTTAATAATCAATTTAATCCATTAAGTGGTCATGGGATATAACCCTTTCTATCAAGGGAGATGAATCCTGTCTTGATCAAACATCATCTTTATGTGCTTCATGTCATACCCAACCGATACCATATTTGCCACCCATGGCTAGAGTGACGTTTGGATGCCGTCAAAGCATGACATTCCATACATGAGATGCAATAAAGATCTCAAGTCAAAGGATCACTCACACCACCATCATTAGAGATAAACCATCAACACTATATAGAATATCCATATGGGATCTCTGTACGGGTCATCCAATGCATCGTTACAATAATGAGCATCCACATACCTATCTAAGTATCTTCATACTTCAGCTTGTGAAATTAACTACTCACCCCAAGGGTGAGGATATGCAATGTATGCTAGTCTCACGATGTTCGATGGTGTCTAGTCCCATCTACACATCGACTAGGAAAGTTTAAAGAATCAAACTGTAACATGTAATTTGAATCTTACAATTTGTAATCTCTATTACAAATTTCATATGTATGGTTCATATTCTTTTGGACTTTATCTCACAGACAAATATATCAAATAAAAGACATCTGGATAGATAAAAAAATCATTTTATTTGATTTGTATTCATAGAATGTATACAACATTCAATCCAATTGGATCTAGGGCATACACTAACAGTGTTACCTTTTATTTTCTCACATTTATAGATGATTTTTGTGATTCAAGTATGTTTGCTTGATCTCCCACCACTATGAAGCATTGGATTATTTTAGATGCTTTTTAGCTTAGGTGAAGAATCAGAAGGAGAGGACTTTGAAGACTCTTCGGATTGATAAAAGATGCAAAAATCTATTTGAGCATTTTTAGAGGCTCTATGAAAAAAGGGAATACGTAGGTAGCTTACCATTCTTAATATGCTACAACAAAATGGAGTTGCAAAACATAAAAATAAGATTTTACTAAATATGGTCAAATTGATGATGATGTAGGCAAATCTTTAGTTAGTTTGTGGGGAGATATGCTGATGATTGGTGCCTACATCCTTTATTGTGTACATAATAAATCAATGCCCTCTACTTTAAATAAACTCTGATATGATGCAAGACTTACTATGGATTATTTGTGCCCTTGAAACTCAGCAGAATATGTTTACAACTCCTTCTATAGATTGGAAAAATTAGGTTCTATGGCTAGTAAAAAGGAGTTTATCATGTATTCTGAGAGTTTTAAGGGTTATGTGATGTATGGTGAACATTTTGATAGAAGAATGACTGATGCGGAGTTCATAAAGAATGAATTCTTTAGCGTTGATGAAATTAGAAAGGACCTGACCCTGTATGAATTATAGAAAGATTCTTCTAATATTTTTGGCAAGAGAGGGGCATTACGATCTATCTTAGGGATTGCTATAGATGGTAGGAGTGCTGGAACTATTGGGAGTGACACAAGCTAGTGAGACCGCACAAGCTGAGCCACATGAGAGTTTGCCCAAAGGGGTTGGTGCACCATTGGAGAGTAGTCCTTAGGATTCAGATTCATAGTAACAGAGAAGCAAACATAGAATTGTTCCACATTAGTATTTTGACATTAAAGGGAATGTGTTTATTTATGCTCCATTGGATTCAAATGAGTTAGCTTCTATTGTTGAAGTGCTTGCTTCACTTGCTCATTGCGAGTGACTAGCTGCAATAGAGGATGAGATAAAATTAATGGTCAAGAACCATATTTGGGACTTGGTGGACCTTTCACCTAAGCATAAATCAGAATGAAATAAGTTGGCCCTAAAGATAAAGTGCAAGACAAATGGATCAATTGATAAGTATAAGGTCTGACTTATAGCGAAAAGCTATACCCAGATGAAGGGTGTAGATCATCAGAAGGCATTTTTTGCTATGGTGAGATTTGCCACCATTCACCAAATCTTAGTTATTCTAGCTCTTTTATATTTGAATCTGTATTAGATGGATGTCAAGATAGTATTTCTTAATGAAAGCTTAGATGAAGAGAATTATATGGATCAACCTATTAGCTGTGATGTCAAAAGACAGGAGGGCAAAGTGTGCTGCTTTAAAAGATCCACATATGGTCTTAAGCGGTCGTCTAGATGATGGTAACTCAAATTTTATGAATCCATTACATCAATTGGTATGAACATGGTTGAAAAGGACCACTATGTTTACATTAAAAAATCAGAAGATAAAATTCTGATTCTAGCATCGTATATGGATCATATCTTAATAACTGAGAGTAATATGTGATTGGTTAGTGCCACTAAAGAGTAGCTATCCTTTGTCTTTGAGATGAAGGATATGAGTAAGTTGAATTTTATGCTAAAAGTGAGGATCCTAGGGAATGGTGCTAAGAAGTTTCTTAGTTTGTCTCAAGAAACATATATTGAAAAAATTTTGAAATGATTCTAGATGCACTATTTAGGACCCGTTGATACTTCAATATAGAAGGGTTATACCTTGAGCATCAACTAGTGCCTTAAAATAGATGAAGAGAGAGAGTGGATGAGTAGAATTTTCTATGCGAGTGTAGTGAGAAGCTTGATATATGCTATATTGTGTATTCATCCTAATAGTACCTTTGTAGTCAGCTTAGTTAGCCGATACCAAAGTAATCTAGAATTTTCTTATTGGAAGCAGTTAAGAATATTTTTTGTTGCCTTCATGATACTATCAATCTTGTCCTATATTATTAGAGAGGGAACTTAAGATTAAAGGATTTTTATGACTCTGATTGGACTGATCATAGAGACAAGTATAGGTCCATATCAGTATATGTGCTCATTTTTAGAGGTGAAGTTGTCTCTTAGTGCAGTAAGAAATAAAGTTGTACTGTTCTATAAATTATGAAAATAAAATATATTGCTTATTTGACTACCGTCTAAGAGGCTGTGTGATTGAGGAGGTTCTTGATATCATTTGAGATATCAGTCAGTACTCATGAGACTATTCAGATATGTTTTGATAGCATGATAGCATTACATTATGCCAAGGATCCCAAATATCATGATAGGACTAAGCACATTGATGTCAAATATCACTTTATTTGGGATATGATCAAACAAGAAGAAGTTACCTTTATACATATTCCTACCAGTAGATGTTGGCTAATCCAATGGCTAAAGATGGGTTCTAGATTTATATGAAGAGTCTAGGTTTGCATAAAGTTTGACAGACCAAAATGTGCTCTAGCCTCATGAGAAGTCTAGGTCTATATAGTGTTTGACAGACAGTGAGTATGTGTTATGGACATTATTGAAATAAAATGCTTGCTTTATTATTTTATAATATGTTTCATAAATATAATATTGCAAAGCACATGTATATAAATATCACAAGCTAAGATTAGCCCACTCATGTGAAGAATCGCCCTAGCACTTTTATGATAAGCAGGATGAAACTAAAATGACCATAATAGACTCTAAGTAACGATATTGTGGAAAAATGCATATATTGCATAAAATATGAAAAATGCATAAGTTGCATAAAATACTGCATGAGTTGCAGGCTGCATGCATTGCAAAATGATTTCATGCTATTAAGTTGTATAAATTACTAAGAAAGTCACCTTAGTTAAGACTGAGATGAGACCCAGGAGAATCAGATATGGAGTATGTATATTAATATGTCTACAAATCTGTATCAAGCCTGAGGTAGTTGAACGAGAGCATGTGTATGTTCGGATTAGACATCTTTGTGATGTTTAGACTTGAGTTTGTACAGTGTTTGAGTTTAACATGATCCATTAAGTAGGAGCTATACTGTAGCATGAATTATGTTGTATGCGCCAAAGTTGGCCCTATAGGGAGTGACATGATAAATTTCCTTTTTATCACATATAAGCCCTACAACTGCGTAGTATCCTTGAACTTAAGCCTATATTATAAAATTGGAGTTTAGAATGACTTTCTTAGCTTTGTTATCTAGGGTCATGAATGATACAATGCTAGGAAGTTAATTGGATAAAGATAGATTGATATGAGCATTCAAGAAAAATTATTCGCGAACACATCTTGAGTTTGTGATCCATAGCCCAAACAATTATATGCATAAGTTGCGTATGATTGTAGATATAGATGTTTGACTTGATGATTTCAAGTATTGCTTAGAGTTGAGTCTCTTGAGGGTTAAAAGTGCTTAATCAAGTGTGATTGAATATTCTAGAATGTAAATAAGATTGGATTAATTCTGTGCTGTATTAGTTATGCGTTAGCTTAATACAATATTTTTACTGTGTTTGAGTTTCATTGGGTCGCACATTCCATTGCACTGCATGAGGAAAAAGATAAGTTAAGGTTGTCGGTATCGTTCCTATGTGGATGAGTGAGAGATTGTTAATTGATATAGTATTGAGTACTATGTGATGCATCCACCATAAGCCAATGTGACCATTGCTTCCAGGCGATAAGGTGTCATAGCCTCTGTTCTAAGAACAGAGGTAACATAGGCAAAAAATAAAGCTCTCAGCTTCCTCTTTGGCAATATCTATCCTACAACCTCTTTCCTTTATGGCACCGTGGCCTATAGGTATGGATATTATGAGACTCTAATAGCTTTCAAGCTCATCGACGATCCCGTTGCTTTTCTTGCCATCACAAAAATAAGGTGAATTTTTTGTTTTCCTTCGAATCTAATATTTGAACTTCCAAATTATACCATAGAAATACTAATATTTTCTTAAATTTCAATTTAATTAATTTTAATTTGTTAGATTATTATTATTATTATTATTATTATTATTATTATTATTATTATTATTATGTTTCCTTATTCATATTCGATGGTTGCTCGTCTTTGCCTCATATGTTCCTTCGAACTCGTTTCTCAAGTATATAATAGCGACGGCACCTAGGACAATGGAACGTCCTCAACGTTCCCGAGGAGACCGCAGGAAATTTCAACCGAGCCCGCTAAGATTTGATTTTTCCTCCCATTCTGTCTGTTCGTGGATACCTCCACATTAGGCTCCATCCATTGGAGCCTTTTGAAACCGGTGTTAAAAGATATTAATTTTATAATAGTAACATGAATTTTAAAAATTTTATAAAAATTAAAATAAAAAATAGGTTAAACTATAGAATTAATCCCTATACTTAGGGAGTTATGTCACTTTGGTCCTTAAACTTTAAAAAGTTATAAAAATAATCCTGAACTTTCTGTTTTGTTTCACTTTGATCCCTACCGTTAAATAGAAGAGACGCTGTTTTGTTTCACTTTGATCCCTACCGTTAAATAAAGAGACGCCGTTTATTTTTATCCTATGTAACAGCATATATAGTAGCACACGTAACCCATTAACCCATTATTTAACCCATTATTTAATAATTTTTTTAAAAAAATTAAAAAATAAAAATAATCTTCTTTGCCCTGATTTGTCCTAATCCGTGAGTGCTTATGTACCTGTTGCACTCTCCTCTAAGATAAATCAAAGCGAAAGGTGATTATTTTTATTTTTTTAAATTATTAAATAATGGGTTAACTGATTAGTTATGGATTTTAAATTTATTTTTGCCATTTGGATGCCACGTATGCGACTACAAATGCTACCATATAGGATAAAAATAAACGTCGTCTTCCCTATTTAACGATAGGGATCAAAGTGATACAAAACAGAAAGTTTAGGATTATTTTTATAACTTTTTAAAGTTTAAGAACTAAAGTGATATAACCTCCTAAGTATAGAGGTTAATTCTATAGTTTAGCCTAAAAAATATTATTTAAAATATTTTTTTTACATTTATTATGCCAACCAAAATATACCCCTTAAAATAATACTTTTGTGATGCTTTTATACTTCTATTTTTTTATTTTATTTTTATATAAAGTTTTCTTCACACAAAGAAATAGTGCTTCTTAAAAGTATAAATAATGACTTAATTTTTTAATTAAAATAAAAATAATATTTTAAATAATATTTTTTAATTTTATTTTATAATTTTTTTTAGGTTAATATTATAAAATTGATGTCAAACTATTCGAAAAAAGGGCTCCCATCTTCTGTACGTTAATGCTTAAAAATATCACATCAAGATATATCTTTTAAAAGCATTATTTAATTAAAAAATTATTACTAAAAATAAAGATAAAAAAGAAAATAAAGTAATAATCTAATGAAATAAAAATAAAAATAAAATTTTTTAAAAACTAAATTATTCATTCCAATGAAGTTAACTGACCTATAAGATAATTTTATTAATTTTTTAAAAATATATATATATAAGTTTTGGCATCGCTTTCAGCGCTTCGTCGAAGGTGGGGCAGGGCATTGCTGCGAAGCCTGGCATTAATTTGTTTTTTTTTTTTTTTTTTTTTTTTTTTGCGTAGGGAACCACGCTTACCTTTACAAGCTCCAAATTAATAATGCGTCAGCGGTCAGATGACACTTTAATTGAGGAAAACAAAATCTAACTCAAATCAAATGAGGGCCAGACCAAACTAATTTAACTCGACCTCTCTCCATAAAAATTGCACGTAGTTAGATTTTTTCAGGCAAGATGGAACCCGAAAAACTCAATCCAAACGCAATTATGCACACCCGTCGCTCTCGACGGGATAGCGAAGCAAAGGCGGTTGTCAGGATGCGGGTAAGCGTACCGGGTGTAACCGGATACAATGTTGCATGTGAAGTTGGCGTCGTGATCTTATTACCCCTTCGCAATTTTTTTTTTTAGAAACTTTTTTACGGGGCCCAAAAAGAAGATACGCGTCACAATCCTGCCCATCATTTGCAATAATCAAAAATATTAAATAATAAACGAATGATAAACAAAAGTATAAAAAAAAATAAAAAGAATATAAATATAAATAGGGCGGTGCTTTTCGAGGGTGGAGGACCGAAATCGAGAGACATGGTGCAGGTTCCGTCCTCTCCCTTTCTACCCCCATGGATTCTCTTCCAAAGGCAGGCGCTCTACGCCTCTACCTCTCTCTGTGTTATCCTTTGAATCTTTTTTAATCTTTTGTTTTTTTGTTTTTTTGGTTGTCCCATTGGATCGGTCATTATTCGGGCATGAGGGGTATCGGGATCGATGAGCGGGGTTGGCGCGTTTGGATTTTGTTACCGATTGTTCGAATTTCGTGTTTTAAATCTATTTCGAATAAAAGTTTGTAGGTTTTGAAGCGAACTCGAACCGTTCTTTTTTCTACATTTCTGATATTTTTGGACAAATTAGAGGGTTTGCATTGATGGCATGATGAAGGTTCAGTTTTGTTCGATTTCTACGTGGATTGGGTGGAGTTCTACTCTATCAGAGGAAAAGAAAGGAGAGATAAAGAAGTGAAATTGAGCGAATCAAATGAAAAAAAAAAAAAAAAAATCTAGGTGCGGATCCGATGAGTTTAATTCCCCCTTCTAACGTTACTTGAATGAAAGGAGGAGAAAAGGAAGCGAGGTGGAAGCTGCAATCAGAATCTGTTGTCGTGAAAGTTCAAGTTCCCCTGTAGATGCACTGCAAATTTACGCTTCCATATCCTTTGCTATTTATTGGCAAAAGTTTCCTCAAAGTTTTCGGTTATTGGGCGACAGAATTGTTTTCCTTGAAAAATTTGCGAGATTTTCCTTTTCTTATTTGATTAAGGGTTATCAGTCTGAAATTTTGATGTAGACATGAGCATCAACTCCGTGTGCAAGATTGTTTACTTCGCACACCACCCTGTGGAATTGTCTTCAACAGCTTAGTTTACTTTTATGGTTATTCAATGAATATTTGAAGGTATTGTCATTCCACATGAGGTTCAAATTCTCTACTTATTATATGCAATCCCTTGTGTTTGAGGGCAAGGACATGCTGTATATGGCTAACACATTTGCAGCCCCTGAACTTTTTTGTGGTCACACAAATGCCTGTTTTGCTCATGGTTGATTGATGGGTGGCTGCTTCAAGAAAGTCCGCTCATAATTCATTCATGACACATCTTATGGATTTTTCTTTAAGACCCGCATGAGTGTTTTATGCAATTATACCAAATACATAAATTTGTACTTGTTAGAATGTTGTTTTTACCCACCAAGTTACAGTTGAGCCATACATCGAATGCCCAAATTTACTTTGACTATCATAAAAGAATTTATGGATTCTTCCTCTTTAACTGTTCCAATTGTAGTTTTACCCCCACACCTGAATGTGTGCCAAACACATTGACTTGCCCTATCTATAAATTATAGAATTCTCTTTAGCACCCTGGAAGGCTTTAAAAAATAATGGTTCTTGCCATTTCAGACAAGGCAGAGTTGCTGCTCATTTTCAGTATTCTCACATTTGGGCTTGGGAAAGGAGTAGCCAAAAAACAGTCAAGGAGGTCATTTACAGACCCTAATGCCCATGTGGCTCTGGCAATAAAATGGATGCTGATCTTACTTGAAACCACCCGAAAGCCTTTCTAACTGTCATTTGCAATTTCAATGCAGATGTAAGAATGTGCCAAAACTATAAATTTCTTATTCTTTATGTAATTTTCTGAAAAAGTCAGTACTGTAATTGTGTTTCCTGTAAGATTTGGTGACTAATGAAGCCATGTGATTTGAGATAAGGTTTAGGCTTGCTGTTCTTTTTTGCTATCCCTTGCATTTGCGCTTAGGTTGGGAGAAGCTATAAATTGTTAAAAGTTTATTACTAAAATTACATTCTGAATTGTAGTCAAGCTGGATATATTTTGCTTTAGAATTGCATAAATATTTATGGTGTTCCTCTCTCTCTGCAGGAATGGAGGTTGTTGATGAGCAGAGAATATCATGTTGCAGTGCCTAGAAGGACCTAAGCATTTCTTTGCTGTTCTGTTAAAGTGCTGTGATCTTGACCTGTATAAGCAGTCAAAGGGGCTTGAAGACCCTGAACTTTTGGCCAGGGAAACAGTTTGTATGTACATGCTACTTTTGAAGTTGCTATTGATGTCAACTAGCATGGGAACATGAATCTTATGGCTTATCCTGCACCAGACTTTTCCATATGAATAGCTATATTCTTGTCTTATAGCCTGCTTATTCTGTTCTTTGTGTAAATTAAAGAATGGTGCCAGCTCAACTGAGACTTTGCTTCCTTTGTCTGCAGTTAGTGTTAGCGAAATTGAAGCCTTATATGAGCTGTTTAAAAAGATAAGCAGTGCTGTGATTGATGACGGTTTGATCAACAAGGTAGGAAAACCTCATTTAATAGTTACTATCATAACAACTAGTGCCACTTTTATCATGTGATTTTATGTATCTAGTTGCAATACCTTATAAACATGCACAAAACACACACTAGGAGAGAATGCCATGTGCTAATTTTAATTATATAGAACAAGATTTCTTTTTCTGAACTTCACCATATTTTTATCTGGTGTTTTAATTCCCTGGCATGCCTATATATCTTTTCTTTATCTGTCGAGTGTAGGAACTTGGAATCCTTAAATTTTTGGGCCACTACTCCCTCAACATGAGATGTGAAGGTTTTTTCCAGTGAAAAATTGCAATGTTTAATTACCCTGAGTTGTTTTTTTAATTATCTTGCGCAGGAAGAGTTTCAATTGGCTTTATTCAAAACTAACAAGAAGGAGAGCTTGTTTGCTGATCGGGTATGTCCCAGTAGACCTTGTTATTCATGTTTAACATTATCTAAGCACAACTTTGTGCCTCATGGTGATATCCCCACTGACCTTTCTATGCTTGTAAATGCTAACTGTTCTGGGTGTCTGTTTTCCTGTTATTGAGGCCTTCTTACTTCCCACTTTACAAATGCACCTCATTCTGGTCTCCAACATCATCATATGCTTCATATCCAAAAATTTCAAGTGTTATATAATTCTTTATACCTTAGGACAAATGGCTAGGCATTTTTCTTTTTAAATTTATTGTCATTTAGTTAATCTTATGATAGGCCATATCTAAGCCTTATCTGCTAAGACTGGATTAGGTTTGAGTGTCGACTTAGTCTTGAATAGAGTAGAGTGGAAGAAGCAGATTCATGTAGCCGACCCCATGCAGTTGGGAAAAGGCTTAGATGAGTTGAGTTGAGTTGTATCTAAACTATCAAAAAAAAAAAAAAAAAAGAAGAAAGAAAAGCTATTGATGATAATTCAATATTTTGAAGCAAGGATTAGGTTCTCTTTAGTTATGGTGCAGAACATGTTCATGAGCTTCCTGCCCCTATTCATTGTGCCATTTTGGACTAAGCAACAAGAAGTCTGTCATAACCTCTATTTGATATTGATCATGCTCCAGCTATAATTCCAGTTGTGTACCTTTTGGATTCAAATATGTAACAGATATATTTCATTTTAAAGTATAAATCATTGAATACTCTATCATACCATTCCCATTTTAAAACCTGCTGTGTACTTTTTTCTTGTTTTAAACCAATAATCAAACTCTAACTTGTTTAAAAGAGAGAAGACAGAGTACACATTGACAACTCAGCATCAAGCCGGCTCTTTGTTTGAATTTTGAAAAATTAGAATAATCACCATTCCTTTTATTCCATCCCAATTAAAATACAGCTGAGAGCAATAGTAGAATCTTTGTCACTTTTTATTTTTATTCTCTTTTTTTTTTTTGGTGTTTTTATCCATCTGATGGCCCCTCTGGTAAAATATTGTGTTTTAGGGGTTAGCCTTTTAATTCAATCAATTAATATGGCTACCATTATCAAAAAGACCCACAATATAAGAGGACAGAAGTTGTTCCAAACACCTCATCACACATGAAACTTCTGCTGGCAATATTCCTCCTGTGGTGTTTTTTATTGGCGAGCACTGGGGAGTATAGAAATCCTTGGTTTTTTGCAAATAAGATAACTAAAATTGATTGTTACAGACAAGTTATTCTGTCCAGGTCTGGTCCATGGCATTGAGATCTTTGAATGTTTTCAACCATGCTTGTGGGCACAGTTTTCTTTTGCTGCATGCCATCCTAATGCCAGCTATGCACTGGCACAGCAGGTACCATGTGCTGCTCTATTATTGCTAATGCATGGACTGGCACTTGGTCCTGCTTAACCTCTCTCTCTCTCTCTCTCTCCCCCCCCCCTTCCAAACAAGATTGATCCAAACTTCTAAGTAGCCTAAATTTTGTTTTTGTGTTAAAAAAGTAAGGACTGGAAGTAATTTGTAATACCTATCAGGAGTAATCTTTACATAAATGCATGTTTGATTATTGTGGTATATGACATAAAGTAATATAGTATGCATTATATTATATTAATGCATTAGCTTACAAAGTCAAAAACTTCGTACGCCTAGAATACAAATAGTGATTACTGAAATAAACAATATAATAAACCATAACAATTCAAACAGTGATGATTAGGTCTCAATGTTTTAAACATTTTTAGATGAGTAGTAACAAGTGGTTAGTACCTATGTAATTTCAACTTATTTGCATCATACTTTACCATTGTAGCATCTTTTTTTTTTTGTCCAAAGAATTTGTAGAGAGAAAACATAACTGATGTTGTTATTCATGCATTTTTCTTATCTGTAAGCTGGTATGTTTGTAAACATACAACAATTGCTTAATTCGTTGCGTTAAAGGTTGTTATTGGTATTTTCTTTGCGAATTATGAGATTTGATTTCAAATGCTTTATGATTTATCATAAAATGTCTAATAGAACGGTGTAAAATATATACAATGGTTTTATGCTCCATTTATTATGAGAAATTGCTCTTAAATTTCACTCTGTGGATTGTTACAGGTATTTGACTTGTTTGATACAAAACACAATGGAATCCTAGGATTTGAAGAGTTTGCACGTGCTCTTTCTGTATTTCATCCTAATGCTCCAATTGATGATAAGATAGAGTGTAAGTTGTTTAATCTTTCACTGCATGAATATCCTAGTTATGTCACATATACAAGCTAGGTTAAGCATTTGGCTGTTAAATTTGCTCTTTTGTGTTGATTATAATTTTGGAACTCATGTTATTTTTGCTGTTATTTAATGTTAAATACTGCATGAGGAACAAATTTATGACTTTAGTTGCATATTTATAATCTTAGGCACTCTTGTTAGATGACTATTTTTTGTGAAAACCAAGCTCTTTATACTGATTCATACCGATCGTATTAGTAAGATACTATTATAGTACCGAGGCTCAATATGTTATAAATCAAACTAGTCCGAACTGAGCAGAACCATCCTGTATCATCCTATACTAACTCATACTATCTAGTTTTTAAGTGGTATTATGATTAAAAACAAAAAAAATATTGGTACTTTGTTTTGGTATAGGATGCATATTACATAATATGGACTCTACCATACCAAACTAGTAATATACCTTGTCAGTGCTAGTTTTGCGGACCTTGGTTAAAACCTTCACTGTTGTTTAAAACACTTAAAAACTATGGTAATATTGAGAGTAAATCTTGGTATTGTAATTATGAAAGCTTTGTGTTATACCATTTTGTATCCAAATTCCAATCTATGATTACATATTGGGTGGAATGGAATTTTGTAGTAGAACATGCCATGCTACTTTGGAATGTGGATGCAAGCCAGTCATTGCAATGTTATTACCCAAAAAACCAGGTTTTGTAGATACATGATACTATAGTAATTAATTGAATCTTGTTCCCTTGAATTTGAAGGACTTTGTCAATTTCTGCAACTTAAGATGGTTTCAACTTCGCTTATACAGATAGGGTTTTAGTTGAATCAGAGAGGCAACTTAATATTAGATTAGAGATCAAGGTACAAAGAGCAACAAGATCCACTTGCACCTATCATAGGCTAGTATAGTTCCATAGTGTTCTGTTTCATGCCATGCCATGCTAGTCATGTTTCAGGGGTTGTAGCAAAAAGTATTGGCCTATGCTAGTCTATGTTGGTTTTTGTTTGCTGGCATGCACAGGCATGGATCAATTTGTATTGATGTATGCATGCAGAATACAACTGTATCTATCCTTGATTATGGGTTTGCGACTGGATGGTATGGTGTATATTGTATGCATGGACCACTAGGCCTATGTACTGAACCCGAAACCATGTTTGAGATGGTGTCCTCGAAGTCTAGGCTGGTAGGTGGCAACCAGATGCTGTGTTGCTTCTTAAGTCGTTCATTTTCTTTTCTGTGTCAAGTTAATCTGGCATTTTTACTGCTATCATTTCTACCACCTCAACTCAACTCATCTAAGCCTTTTCCCAACTACATGGAAATGTTTTAGAGGATCTGATAGAGTTTTACGCTGACTGTCAGTTACTTAACAATCCTTTTCCTTTATCTGGGCTTGGGATTGGCCTTGGCAGAGATGCAGTGTGCATATGACGTGTGCCTGCCTGCATGCTTGTGCATGTGTGTGCATGCTGCATGCTTGTGCATGTGTGTATGTGTGCGTGCATGTGCGTATGTGCCTGCCTACATGCTTGTGCATTCTTGCAGTCAGCCTCACAACTATGATAGCATTTCATGAACTTTCGGCTCGTGCATTTTGCATAATATATTTAATATACTTACCTGTTTCTTTAAATTTTATCTTAATATTGTTGACTGAATTATGGCGGACGAAATTTAAACTTATGCCATATTAACTTGTAGTTTCTTTCCAACTGTACGATCTCAAGCAGCAAGGATTTATTGAAAGACAAGAGGTAAGCCATATTTGTTTGAATGTGCATGCTACTGTTTTGAGCATTGAATACTCGGATGCACTTCCATTTCAATTGTATATGATAAAGTTCTGGATAGACCAAATTCAAATCTGTCTACATGTCCTATAATATGCTGGGTTTATGATTTTTTCCCTTACTGCTTTCTAAAGGGATGTTGAATTTTTCTTATTTCCAGTATATGGAAATAAGTGTCCCATCTGGATTAAATATCATGGAGCATCTGACTTCGTTGTTATTTTAGATGCCCTTTTTAAAGGTTTTTAAAATTGAGGTGCGGGCCCATATATGTACTCTATTGCCATAGGGTGCTGTTCAGCATAGTGATAAGGAGGAAAAAAGAAAGGTGGAAAACATAAGTACCCAGCAGTACATGGTTGATGTGTGTCTGCTGACTGTTTTGGTTGGTTTGGGCTAGGGCACTCATAAATCAGTTTTCAAGGAGTTCTGACTATCATTTCCTGGTTGGTGCAATGTATTCCAGCCACAATGGGCTGGTACGTCCACTATTTGAATCTTTGCTTGCTATGCTAAAAATCTTTGAGACATATATATCTATATTTAGATCATTTATATAAACAATATATACCTTCTTGATTGATATTTGAAGGATGATTAGTATACCACTTAGTGGCCTCACTGTTTTACAAACTAATTTCTTCACACCGGTATGTATGATGCATGCAACATTGGTGTAGATATTACTATTATCAGTATGAGCATCAACTAAGGGTTTCAAAGGCTTTCTTGCTAGCATTTGTCATTTTCTAGCCATCAATTGGTCTTCCCAATTCCCATGTGACCTTCCATTGGCTTCAACAAAGGTCTCTTTTGGAGTCACACTAGAAAGCCTTAGAGTTGGACCAAGGTTGCTGTGGAACAACACCACAGCTAGGCAGAGTCATGTCATTAAAGAGGGATACTGACAGACTTAAACTTCATCTTATTCAATACTTGGTTGAATGGTGAAGGATACATGGGTATATGTTATTTTTGGGAAACTTGCATTGATAAGACTTATAGATGCCTTCAGAATTTGACTTAGCTACGAAAAAAACATAGGTTAAAGTGAGAATTTACTGAAATTCGGTGAAAATTGGACCATTTGGTGCAATGAAACCTATATTTAATTGATTAAGCACATTGATTTTGGCATTAGATAGGTTGCTGCTCTATTTTAAACTAGGTTGGTCAAGAGGCTGCAGATGTTCATGCAGATATGTATTTTATGAAGGCTGGTTAACTAGTGAGTTTTCAATTATTGTAGGTTTACATCAAGGATCTTCCTTAAGTACGTATCTTTTTGTATTAGTTACATATTCAAAATGATATCCCATGATGTATGTTATTTGCAGATGATATAGTGTTGATTGATGAAACTAAATCTGGAGTAAATGCTAAGCTAGAGATTTGGAGAGAGGCTTTGGAATCTAAAGGTTTTAAGATTAGTAGAACTAAAACTGAATACATGAAATATAATTTGTGGGAATAGAAATACAAATGAAGAAATAGTGAAGATTACAAGCCAAGAGATAGCAAGGAGTAAAAAATTTAGGTATTTGGGATCAATTATCCAGCAAGAAGGTGAAATAGGTGAAATGTGAATCATAGAGTTAAAGCAGAATGGATTAAGTGGAGGAGTGCTTCAGGAGTATTGTATGATCGACACATTCCATTAAAATTGAAAGAAAAATTCTATAAAACTGCTATTAGGCCATGCTATATGAAATAGAGTGTTGGGCAATATTGAAACATGTGAATAAATTAAGTGTAACAGAAATGCATATGTTAAGATGGATATGCAGTAAAACTTTAAAAGATAGAATTAGAAATAAACATATAAGAGAAATGATAGAGTAGCCCAATTGAAATAAAATGGGAGAAAATTGATTATGGTGGTTTGGACATATACAACGTAGACTTTTAGATGCTCTACTTAGAAAGAGATCTTTAACAATTCATGGTAAGGATAGAGTAAAGATATACCTAAACTAACATGGACAGAAATAATTAAAAAAGATATAACTATTTATAATTTAAATATCGACTTGATCCTGAACAGAGCAGAGTGGAGAAAGTAGATTCATGTAGCCAACCCCATGTAGTTAGGAAAAGGCTTAGATAAGTTGATTGAGTTGGTTAGCTTGGATATGATTGATGCAAAAGTTGTCATTGATGCAAAAGTTTTGTCATAGATATCTAAAGGCTGTGTTAAACTAGGATGCTAACATCATTCAGATTTTTTTTCCTTGTATGAAGAAATTGTTACTTTGGATGTCTAAACTTGGCCTGGTGGACTATGAGTGCATCAGTTGCTGATTAGCTTGGTTGTATCATTATTTGGAAACCCTTTTACCCCAAGGTGTTCTTTGGCTCAAAGATTTAAGGCATGGGGTTTCAGGTTCTATTTCAACTTCTGAACAATTCCCATTCAACTTGTTTACTCCTAGTCAATGGTCCAAATTTACTAACTGAGTATTGTGCATATGAGATCAATTCTTTCCCTATTCTACTTTTGAGTACTTATGTGGTTCTTAATGTAATAACTTCCATGCACCTCTTTTGGTTCAGCTACTCATCCCTGATATTTATCACCCATTGAAATGCTTTTGAGCTTTTAACTAGCTAATGTTTGCATAATTCATTTAAGTACCAATCCTTGACTCAATATTGGACTTTTAATTTTGGAGTCAGAATTTTGTTAGAAATAAATTGTCAACTATCACATAAATTTCTATATCTTTTTTACATTAAACATAACGACGAGGCTTATCTGAGGAAGCTACATGCCTAATAGTTTTCAATCAGTTGCAATTAGTTTGTGTCCTTTGTGATAAAAAAAAGGCCTTCAAAATATATTTTTTTCCTATTTTCATTGATTTTTTTGGGTCTTTCTTCACTGTTGACTCTTTGACTTAATTTCAAGCTCTTATCTTGTGGACCATCTGTGGCCTATCGGCATTTTTTTTAAAAAAAAACTATATCAAGCAATCTCACTATTCTAGTAGTTTCTTGACCTTTGTTAGGTGTCCCTATGTTTAACTGCCCAACTAAGTTTAGCTTTGATGCCATCTCTTTATCTTTAGCTCTTCTCTCTAGTCCCTAACTGTAGAACATCATCCATGTGATGTGATGAAATCTATCATATCATTTTCCATAATGTATGTATGAGATCCATATGATGCCTATTGACAAGATAATGCTTGTCAGTCACATAACCATCTAACTAAGCAAAGTTTATTTTTTTACAGCTCGTCTCTCTTTAAAGAGCCATAGTATGCAAACAACTTGTTTGATGGATATCCTTCCCATTAATTCCGAAATCTTTGGCTCTAAGTTCTATTGACAAGATAATGCTTGTCAGGCATATAATCATCTAACTAAGCAAAGTTTATTTTTTACAGCTCCATCTTTCTTTAAAGAGCCATAGCAATGTAAGCAACTTGTTTGATGGATATCCTTCCCATTAATTCCAAAATCTTGGCTCTAAGTTCCTAATAAAGTTATAATTACTTGCCAGTCGATATAATGAATTTCCTCTTTGTGGATTTCATGGTAAGCCATACCAGTTGGTACATGTTGTATCAATGTATCATACCATATCAGTACTTGTATAAGGGGCATACCAAGTGTCGATATACCCTTGTACTGAACGTGCCAAGCATACCGACACTGTATTAAAATTTCATTGATATGCCTCTTGGTACTGAGATGGCAAACCATGGCGGATTTCATTTTCCTTCTGTGCTTTAGAATTTGACATCTACTTTTAAGTTTTTTTGATCCTTTCTATGCTTAGTTCTTCTGATTAGCTTGTTTTCTTGTGTTCTTTGTGTTGTGCTGCCTTTGTGAGTCATCTAGATCAAGTGGTACTTATAATTCTGTTTTGGTGCCAGGAACATACAACAGAAATACACGGAGCATAAATGAAAACATGAAGATGAACTAATTATTAGCTGTCTTAAGATTATGTCAGAGTACTTGCAGTGGCTGCTGCAAAGTTTTGTTAAATTGGGTTTACTACAGGTATTTTAGGTTGACTAAAATGAATCATTTGTCAGTGGCATACAAGTCATAGAAGTACAAACTGTGTCCTTTGTTAATGAAAACGTCTTCAAAACCTTTACCTTAACTTCTGTTTATATCATCTTAAATTGTCAGCTCTTCATTCCTGGCTGTTTGACAAATCTCCTCTCCTTATTTGGTCCTTTTTAAGCCTTAATTCCACTTGTGATATCATTTTCTTCACTAATTTGTCATTTAATGCAACTCCACTTCCTCTTTATGTCCTAAGATTAAATTATTAAGAGTCTTTCTACCAAACTACCTGAACAACTTTATATTTACAACACATGTTATGTACTTGGGATTGGAATTTTAAATGCCATGGTATGGGGGTTTCTCTGGAGAACGGAATTCTCCACTGTCCTGCCTCATTTTGATGGCCATCTTGATTAGGTACTCCTGTCTCTCTTCCCCTTTTGTTCGTTCTTTTATTTCTTGCTTTCTTGTTTCTTTTCTACTTTTTCCTTATTTCCTCTTCCATTATTTTTTTTCCTTTTTTCTTCTTTCTTTCCCTTCTTGTTCTTTCTTCCTTAATTTTTTTCCTTCTTTGTTTTTTTCCTTCCTTTCTTTCTTTTGTTATCCTTTCCTTCTATTTTTTCTTCTCTTTCCTTCCTTTTTTTTTCTTTTCTTCTTATTTCTTTCCTTTTTCTTTTTCTTCCTTCCTTAATTTCTTTCCTTTTTCTTCTTCTCTCTTTCCTTTTTTTTCTTTTTCTTCTCATTTTCTTCCTTTCTTTCTTTCTCTTTCTTTTTCTTTCCTGGCATAGATGGGTTTTGAAGTCCCACTCCCATCCTGATTCCATTTCTCACAAACAAGGGGCCAGTATGGCCAAGATACACGCCATCCTGCCTTGACTTGAAACCTTTCTTGGGACCTCTTTATCACTGATCATTCTCTTCATAACAACATTGCCTGGTTTTGCTGCTGCTACTGGATCTACAAAATCAACTTAAAAGATTTTTGCCTAGAAGTCCTTTGCAAACTGTTAATATAGAAACTATCAGGCACCATAAAGTCCACCAAAACTTGGCCTTGACCTGGTCAGACTGAGACAGGCAACTTGCTATATTGACGAAGACTTAGGTCCATGGGGAATGGTAATTCATGTAAGTATTTAATGTTAAAAAATGTTAAATAAAAATACAACTTTGGGATACCTACCTGGTTACATACTACTATAAGATTCATTATTCAATGATAAGGGAAATGGAAACAACTTTAGTCAATCAAACATTCGAAGAAACGCATGGTAGTTCTGATGTCATACAGAACAGGTCTTTTGATTTGAACTTGTCTATCATTGATACTTGACTTGAAATCACATTGTAACTTTTTTAATTTAATTAGTGTTTGCTGTTTTGAATTAGTAGATGTCAGTTAGATTCCCTATATTCAACCAACTTTAGTGTTTAAAACCCTTCTCTGATGGCGTTCAGTGTTAATGACTATGTTAAATAAGTTACTTGTAATAGGAGATACTAAAAAAAAGTCATGCAGAACAAACCAGATCATTCATGGAGTCTTGTTAAATGCCAACTGGAATACCATATGTCTTATCATGTTAATCTCTGCTGCATTCGATTTAGTTTCCCAGTTCACATGTTTTTCAGCATCAGGTTGCCCTAAGAGACATCACTTCAGCAGAACTAGTTCTCTAATTTAGGTTCTGATGGACCTCTGCCATGGAGCTAAGAGCTGTTTCATATGGTCATAAGATGCAATTATTTATTAATTTATTTTTGCTCAGGTGAAGCAAATGGTGGTTGCTACGCTTGCTGAATCGGGCATGAATCTTTCTGATGAAGTCATAGAAAGTATTATTGACAAGGTAGCCTACTGAACAAATATTATTTTTGATTTGCTTACCATATATATGTCTCTTCTTTTGCATACCTGTGGCAATTTTGCTCTGGTACCTTCAATGGACAGTCAATTATTTATCTGTGGATGACTCATTAATTGCGGACAACTGCATTCATGTTTTCATGCCCATTTGCTCTCTATTGTAATATGTGCTTACAACTAGCAGCATACATGCACACACATTTCCATGGATAGTCGTCGCTGACAATGCAATGTTTTCCTCATTACAACAAAAGATTAATGTATCCACTGTGAGGAGCTGAATAAAAAACTATTTTATGGAGATCAACAGCAAGGATGAAATTTTCGTTAGGATGTGCAGAAATTTGCATGCTTGGAGATCATGACATGGTTTAAGATTGCATCATTTCAATACTTGTTTCTTAAATTTAATTATCCTTTTGTCATTTCAATACTTGTTGTTTCTTAAATTTAATTTCCATAATTCTTCAAACCTTTTTGTTCTGAATGGTTTGTGGTGGAATCTAAGTTTGTGAGGATGATGTTTGGCTTATAACCCTTAATCCATAACACCATCCCACATGCATGGAGTAAGAGCTGTTGGGATTCTTTCTCTGGATATATGTTGAAAGTGAATGAATTCTTGCAAGGATATATTTGGGTCACCCTACACTTGGCTCTGCCTATGGGCTGAAGGCAACATAATTTAAGATAAGTGCTTCAAGTGCTTGCAACAGCTAAGGTCAGTGCTAGGTATGAAAGAAGGTGAAGAGGCGTTTTGGTGCACAGAATCAAGCCAAATTAAATGTTTCTGCTTGTGAGTAATTGCATGCAACAAAAGTATGAGATTGTAGAGGTCTATGGTTCCTATAACTGCATAGTCAGTGCAAAGGGTATTATATGACTAAAATCTAGTGATGGACTCTAGTCCTGTCAAATTGCATTAAGAGCTGTTAGTGTGTTCTAGTCCATCTGGTAGCATTACCATGATTAATGTTTTTAGGAGGCCGTGTTTGTGTTTAACTCACTACATTGTGTTCCCACATTGCTGCTGATCTATAATGTACATTCTAGGGTCTTCCGTGCAACTTACCATGCATTTCTTCATATTCTCTATTAATCATATGCTTGGACATTTGGACATTGTGTGCATATAGATTGCAAGGATGGCTATGATCTTGTTTGAAAAATATAAGAGGTGGGTCTCATGTATACTTAGAAAGCAATTCCAGCATATTTCTTTACATTGGGACTCTGCCACGGTTCTCTCCCCGTGCTTAAGAAGAATCAAAAGAGGAAGCAGAGTTGTGCATAGGTGGAGCGCTTGTCAGCTGGTTGAGGCTTGTTTAAGAAACAAATTGGAATTTGGATTACTAAGCCATTGCTAAAAAAGAAAATAATAAAAAAAGCTTCATATTACATACCATAATCATTAAGGGCGAGTCCTGCTAAACGCCTGCCTGTTGTTATTGTAGATGCATATCATGTTTTATCCATGCTGCTGTGGGACCAATATATTCTGTCAGTGGATATTTTAAAATTTCTCCATGTCTAACTGTCTTCTTATAATGTCAACTTGCAACGGGGACGTCCTAGCCCTTCGCATAGTTTGATTTAGTAGATTCATGTTTTAAGAGATCTGACGGAGTTTTACGTTGGCTGTTAGCTACCTAATGCAACCCTCCTCCTTTACCCGGATTTGGGACCGGCCTTGGTGGAGTTTGTCTTCTTATAATGTGATATAAATATTTCTGGCTGATGCACATGAGCTTTTCTTATTCTTTTTTCTCAGACATTTGAGGAGGCTGATACAAAACATGATGGAAAAATTGACAAGGATGAGTGGCGCAGCCTTGTCTTGAGGCATCCTTCACTGCTAAAGAATATGACCCTCCAATATCTCAAGTAACACGATTGGATTTATAGCATCCATGTTATTGATTTGTTATTGATATAGTTATGATATATCTATTAGTTGACATGAATTTTTGATGAAAACTGAAATTTCTATCTGTTTTACTGCTACGTGGCTTGCATATGACATATCTGTGAATTAACCTAATACACATGCTATATTTGTAAATTTTGTATTGCCTGCTCCTGTGATATCTTGACTGGCTGGCTTGGAATGAATCTGTAGACATATGAACATCTTCTTACAAGAATGTACAAATTCAATGCATGAATTTCTGTATCTCTGTCGAGTATTAAGCTGAAGTGGTCTAATAATAAGTGTCTGAAGCACTGAATTCAATACATCAACCATGAATGATGCTGCGTAGATGTGAAGGTAAGAGGCAAGGCTAACATGGATAAGGTCACCCATTATGGGGATCAGGGGCAACCATGAAAAGAGTGAACATGTAAATAAGATGAGAACAACCAAGAATTTAATGCAGATGCTATACAAAGGGGAGAGAGCAAGTCAGTTCAATGGTTTTTTGGGAGGATAAAGACGGTTTAATGTTAAGCTTAAGAATGACCAATCGTGAGTTAGAATGGTAAAGAATGTTTGGGTATGCATGATAGTCAAATTCACCTAGTAAAACAGTAAACCATGGTCATGTCACTGAGTGAAGGTTAGAAATCAAGAGTTGTACTGGTGTTTGGAGGCATAGTTGTAAAGTCTTGAAGCAGTCATAACATCTGACTTGGGACATGATTAACATTAGGCACAAAATGAAACTTGACTAGTGTTGGCATGGATGCGGTATGACAGTAGCACATTTAGTCAAATATATAACTTACACAGCCTGAGACTCCATTGGGAGGGTGATTCTCCATCTACCTAACCTAGCTAAAAGAGTGATAGCACCATCAATTTGCTGTGTTATACAAAAGAATGGCAAAAGTTGAAAAATCAAATAATACACTTAACAGGTGAATCTTTATAATAAATGTTAAATCATTTAAGATTTAAGAGTAGTGTGACGAGGAAAACCCAGATTGAGGACTTAATTCGGTTGAATTATGGTTCAGCTTATTTTTAAATCTTGAATTCAAAACGTCTCACTTGAATATTCCTTGCAACAAAGCAAGATTATCTGGCAAAACATGAAATTTATTTTGCAAATTTCGTTGCTCTTGTAAAAGTTAGCCTGCCTTGATAACGACCATGCAAACGCTTCCTGCATAAACAAATTTCGCTTATGTAACAAACACTATGGAAAATATGATCTAAAAGGAACAATGGGGACCTGCACAAATGCTGGAGCATGTGGTGTAATTCGATGCAAAGGGAAGAACCTTATTGGAGCTTGACATTCCGTAAATCCTCTTGAAAAAGAGGAGGGACTTACAGGAACATGGAAGCAGGTGGTGCATGGCTTGTGTCAGCTCTTGCTGTGAAGTCTTGGGCTAAGTCCTAGACCAAGCAACCTTTGTGTTTGGTTGCCACCATTGCCTACCTGATATCTTCCCAGGATGCTTGTACCAAGGCAATTTTAGGTGAGAAGGGGTTACCATCAACTATGGAAGACTAGTTGCTAGGAAGACTGGCCAATGACCAAATAAGGCAAGGTTTTATCACTGATCTTTCTTGTCAGTTAACACTTAACTATTATTATATACAGTGAAATGAGATGCTTTATAAAATTTTTGAAATGGAAATATTTTTCGGACTCTTGGACAGGACATGCACCTCTAATGAAACCTAGATATATCATTGTAGGACTTTCAATATGTTTGGATCCTTACAGAAGTTGAGACAATGAGACACCACCACTTTCTTTGTCCCACTAAAGTAGGTGAAAAATTTTTGAGCTAATACTTGCAGTGTGAATAAACTTCATACAAGTTTTGGTAATTCCTGTATTGGCCAGTGTAACTGTGCCCTTTCAAGTGGCCTAACCACAAGAGGTTTTGGTGTATCCTCCTGCACATTACAGACTTACATATTGTCTCATGTTAATTGATTTTTAATCTCTTGTTACATACGGTAGTGGATATTGTAGCTTGGGCTAACGGCTTGGAGTCTAGTAAGATTAGTCGATTTTATGAATTTGATGAAGTTTAGTGCTTGTGAGATTTCTATTTTATTATATGATGCAAGTATATATTTTGCAGCTTATTATATTATTGCATATGTTGGATCAAGAATAAATATGGATATACAAGAACGGAAGTATTTTTATTCATATATTAGACGTTTGTTACATGGATACTTTCCCATGTCAAAGACAGTAACTGTCAATTAGAAAGTCTGAAAGTCTGTCTGTTCTAAATGTTTCATTCTCTTGATTCGAACTTCTTGCTTGATTTACTAATTAGTATATATATTTCATAAACAGGGACATCACCACCACCTTCCCAAGTTTTGTGTTCCATTCTCAAGTTGATGACACCTGAGTTTCTGATGCAGTTCAAATTTATTGGCAGCGATATCCACCATGGTTTGATCACCTCTGTATGTAGTTGGGAGCATCATAATTTGACCATGCCTAGGAGAATACTATTAGAAGCTATTGGTCATTAAGAAAAATATTGACTTTGTTTCTTTTTCTGTTTTCAATATGCGAATGTTACTTTAATATCCTTGCCGTATCATTTATAATTGTTTATGTTTATGAAGGGCTTGTATTGTATGCAAAAGTTGCATTACTTTAGTGGATTTATTCTCAGCAAACTTGCATCCCGTCTATTTTCGCTGTTTAGTATAATGGTGTCTAGAAATGATGGATGTTGCAACAGGTGCTTAGGTTCACCCGTTAAGAAATTTAGTATGTTGTTGATAATCTTTGGGGTCATTAAACTACTGAACAGTTAGCAAATGAAAGATCTTTGCATACGTAAGTCTGCTGTTTAGGACCAAATGCTATATTTTGAGCGATATATTGGATAGACTGTTTGTCTTAGGTGAATCATAATGCATTTTGCTTATGCTACGTTTAGAAAAAAGACGTTTTGTAAGCTATGTTACCGGGGAGTGTGATTTGAAGGCCAAAATTTGAACCCAATATCCTCTTCTTTTTTTTTTTTTATCAACCTATTGTCCTTTTCATCGTTTGACAATATTATATCAAATTCGAAAGCAATTCATCACAGTTTTGTTGAAAGAAATCAACAAGTAATGATGGTGCGACACAGCTATCGTCTCCGACCAAGACGGTGCCAGGCTTTGTAAGAAAATGAGAGCCATGATGGCAAACCTGGGTGCCTAACATCACTGAAATGACCGAGTCTTGTTCTGGTCGCCCCAGGAAACCAATTCATGAAAACAGTTTGGTACGCTATTTTTGATTTGAAATTGGATTAGCCTAGTAAATTTCTTTTGTCATCTATTATTAGGTTTCCTAAGCTAATGAACCATTCCCTTTTTAATTGCAATAGCTGTGAAACAAGTCTCCAGATACGTCCTCTGGCCATACCTGGAAGTATATTTACAAACATATGGTTCTAACTTGTTATCAGATGTTAATTAGATAGGTCTGAAAATAGATTGGATGTAGTTGGGATACTAATTGTCCCCATATTTGTATCCATATATTTTCAATGAATATGGATATAGATGTCTCATGAATAGCAAAGTTGGTATTCATATTTATATGGATAACAATTAGATATTAAATATATGTGATGTGGCTAATGATGTAGCTAATAAAGCTACAGGGGTAATCATGGCAAAACCAACCACGTGGCACAAACACATTCCGTCGGCTCCGGCGTCTCCAAACCAGCCGAGGCGGCCCCGACCTCCTCAGGTCGGCCCGTCCGCTCCGGCATCTCCAAGGTAGCCGAGGCGGTCCCGACCTTCTCAGGTTGGTTCTGTCCGCCCCGACGTCTCCAAGTCAGCCGAGGCGGTCCCAACCTCCTTAGGTCGGCCTCGTTCGCCCCGGCGTCTCCAAGTTAGCCGAGGTGGCCCCGACCTCCTTAGGTCGGCCTCGGCGTCTCCGAATCAGCCGAGGCGGCCCCGACCTCCTCAGGTCGGCCCCATCCGCCCCGGTGTCTTCGAATCAGCCGAGGCGGCCCCGACCTCCTCAGGTTGGCCCCGTCCGCCCATGCATCTTCAAGTCAGCCGAGGCGACCCCGACCTCCTCAGGTCGGTCCCGTTCGCCTCGGCGTCTCCAAGTTAGCCGAGGCGGTCCCGACCTCCTCAGGTTGGTCCCGTCCGTCCCGGCGTCTCCAAGGTAGCCGAGGCAGCCCCGACCTCTTTAGGTCGGCCCCATGTCTGCCAGAACCATCACCCCTCCGACCAGCGCAGCCTGATGCAACCAGGCTCACCTACCATCTGACCACGCTGTCGATGGAACTAGGCTCACCTACCGGTTGACTCCGCCGACTGATGGGACTTGGCCTACCAACCGCCGGCTTCCCCTCTCCGATGGGACAGGACCCACCAATCAGCCCTAAATTCACGTAACCCTCACATGTCCTGTGGACATCTCCCCTTCGCGAAATGTCACGCGGCTAATCCCCATGCAGGTCCCGACTGCCTATAAAAGAGTAAGTCTGCAAGAGATTCAGGTATGCACAAATAATCACTCTCTCATTCTATTATCCGGGAGAAACTCCATCTCAAAGCTTTCTCCACCCCAAAGGAGCTCTCTCGAGCTCTTCCTCAGCTGTGACCTTTGTCGCTGACTTGGGCATCAGAGGGTCCCCACCGGAGAACCCTTCCAGTCTTGGGACTTCTTGCAGGTTGTCCGGCTGGGCGGGAATCTCATCGGCGACCAGATTAGTCTTTCCGGCACTCAACACAGGTGATCGGGCGTCATCAGATTGGCGCGCCAGGTAGGGAAATAGAGAAAGGAATATACGACCTCCGCAGCATTTCAGCATTTCTTCTTTCCCCTCTATTAGCAATGGTGATGATGCGAGCTCAGGACGCTTCTGCCAGTTACCCTGGGGGCACCCCCCATCAGCTAGGCAGCAGGAGGCCAACCTCCCCGCTGCCGATCCTCATGTCGCTTGCCCACCACCAGACGCAACCGCCTCAGCTGATCAGCTGGCGGCCCTTACCCGATAAGTCCAAGTTGTCACCGCCATGGTCCACGGACTTCAGGAGCAGCAGTCCATGGCCACCCAACACCAGACCGCTCCTCCTGCTAATTAGCAGTCTGCAAGGGGAGGCTCTTCCCAAAAGAGGCCGGTCATCACCAGGCTTCCCCTGGGAAGCCTCGCCGTAAGCCCCTTAAGCGGCCACGTTCCCCCGGCTGTGGCCCGAATAAACCCCCTCCGGGGCGCAATGCCAGGAGGAACCGAAGCGGAAGTCCCACTTTTCGCATCCGTCCCCATCTTCCTCTTCTTCTTCGCCCTCCGAACCCCCAGGAAGGCCCCGACGATCAATCGCCAGGCGGAGGATCATCTGGAGGAATACCATCAGCGGCTGGACGAGCTCTCCAGAAAAATCAACAACCAGCCAGAGGAAGAGTATGATACTCGTCCTCCTTACACCCGCCGGATACTGAAGGAGCCCGTACCCTCCAGATTCCGTTTCCCTAAATAGATCCGTACGATGGTACGATGGATCCTCTCGATCATTTCGAGAGCTACAAGGCCATGATGCAGGTCCAGGGTGCTACGGACGCTCTTCTATGCAAGGCTTTCCCTGCTACTCTACGAAAAGCCGCTCATGCCTAGCACACGCGCCTGTTCCCTCACAGCATCGATTCCTTTCGAGAGCTGGAAAGGGCCTTTTTGGCGCATTTTGATGCTTACCGACGGATCCCAAGTGTCGCCGATAGCCTCTTCTCTGTACGACAAAAGGAGGAGTCCCTGTGGGATTTTGTGGCCCAATTCAAGACTGCCGCCCTTGAAGTCTATCACTTGGATGACGCGATGGCGACGTTAGCCCTGAAGCGAGGATGCCTCTCGTCCCGCTTCACCTTCTCTTTGGATAAGAAGCCCTCGGGCTCCTACTCCGACCTCCTCCTCCGGGCTCAGAAGTATATTTGTGCAGATGAGGCCGACCTCACCCACCGAGAGTCCTCGAGGGGATCCAGTCGCAAGCCTGCCCGTCCAGAGCCAAGTGGACCTTCTCACCCCCGACAGTCCGAAACCGTCCCGCCGGTCGGACCGTGAACGTTGGAGTCTCGCCCCTCGGGAGGGCGAGCTCACACCTCTTCTCGCCCCTCGCTCTCATATCCTTATGGAGATTGAGGGCGAGCCTTACTTCCAATGACCTCCTCCCATGAAGAAGGGTACCCCTCGCGACAAAAGACGCTACTATCGCTTCCACCGGGACTATGGCCACACACCTACAGTTGCTATAACTTGAAGCGCGCCATCGAGGAGTTCATCCGACGGGGCTACCTCGGAAAGTATGTCCAGAAGGCACCGCCGCCGCTGCCGGTCCTCATGGGACCCCCATCTGTTTAGGCCACCATCGACAACACCCCTACGGAGCAGGCGGTCAGAATGATGTCTTGGGGAGCAGCTTTTTCATCTAAACGGCCGAGAAGGGAGGAGGTGCCGGGTGATGTAGTTCTTGGGAGGGTCAGAATGTAAACAATGAAAGCGTCGTCGTCTCCATGACGATCGCCAAAAACCTTGTAAAAAGGATATTAGTTGATAGTAGAAGCTCAGCTGACATCCTTACCTACGATGCATTTGTTAGGATGGGATTGTCTCTTGACTCTCTTCAGTCCGTGGTGACCCCTCTAGTCGGATTTACGGGGGATTCGGTGAGGGTCGAGGGCGAAATATCCCTGCCTGTGACGGCCGGATCACCACCATGCCAGAGCATAGTCATCATAAAATTTTTGGTCGTACGGGTCCCCCTAGCATACAACGCCATCCTCAGACGACCAGGCCTAAATTTGTTGGACGTGGTCATCTCCACTCGATGTTTGCTTGTGCAATTCCCCACTAATGGAGGTGTCGGAGAGATGTGGGGCGAGGTCGGCCCAGTCTTGCCTTGTTATCACACGGTATCGAGCCCTTAGGAGGCCGAGTCGGCCTCGAAAGTGCCTGACCTCAGAGAGTCCAGCAAAGGAGGAGAGCCGGCCGAACGGATCCTAACTTTCCCCTCGGAGATGACCCGACAAGAACTATGCGCATCGGTGGGCTCCTCCCTCCAGAGGATCGCGACCGTCTCCTGGCTTTTCTACGGGCCAACTCGGATATATTTGCCTGGTCGGCATCCGACATGGCCGGCTTCCCTCCGGAGGTGATCACCCATAAGCTCAATATTGACCCAAAGTATCGTCCGATCTGCCAAAGGAATAGAAGCTTTGCTCCCGAACGGCAAAAGGCCATCGACGAAGAAGTCAACAAGCTACTTAGCGCCGGTCATATCCGGAAGGCTCATTACCCCACTTGGCTGGCCAATGTGATCATGGTGCGAAAGACGAATGGGAGCTGGAGGATCTTCATCGACTTTACTGACTTGAACAAGGCGTGCCCGAAGGATAGTTTTCCTCTGCCCCGGATCGACCAACTGGTGGACTCCACCTTTGGCCATGAGCTTCTCAGCTTCATGGATGCCTTCTTCGGGTATAACCAAATAAAGATAGACCCTGCCGACGAGAAGCACACATCCTTCGTGACGGAGAAAGGCATTTACTACTATAAGGTGATGCCCTTCGGCCTTAAGAATGCAGGGGCGACCTACCAAAGGTTGATGAACAAAGTCTTCCAAGATCAACTAGGCTGGAACATAGAGGTTTATGTGGACGATATGTTGACCAAAAGCACCCGCGCTTCCGACCACGTCTCCGACCTAGAGGAAACCTTCAACAACCTCCGCCGTTTCTAAGTTAAGCTGAATCCTAAAAAAATGTGCCTTCGGCGTTATAGCGGGCAAGTTCTTAGGCTTTATGGTAACCCAGCGAGGGATTGAGGCGAACCCCGAAAGATCAGCGCCATCCTCGATATGAGACCACCATCTAGCAAGAAGGAGGTGCAGCGGCTCACGGGGAGGGTGGCGGCCCTAAGCCGTTTCCTCTCCAAGTCGGCCGAGCGATGCTTGCCCTTCTTCAAAGCCCTACGGAAGGTGAACAGCTTCGAGTGGACGGATGATTGTCAAAGGGCTTTTGACGGCTTGAAGGCATTCCTGTCCTCCCCGCCACTCTTGTCGAAGCCAAAAGACGAAGAGACCTTTTCCTCTACCTAGCCGCCTCCCCGGAGGCTATTAGCTCTGTTCTGGTGCACCTTGACGGCGACGGGATCCAGAGACCTGTGTACTATGTGAGCAAGGTGCTTCACGATGCGGAAGTCAGATACTCCAAGACATAAAAGATCATCTTTGCCCTAATCGTCTTTTCTCGGCGCCTCCGCCCGTATTTATAGGCCCATCCTATCGTGGTGCTCACAGACTAACCTCTCCTAGCCATCCTGGCTCGACCAGACACCTCAGGCTGACTAGCTAAGTGGGCCATCAAGCTGGGAGAGTTCGATCTCTCCTTTCAAGCTCAGCCTGCCCTGAAGTCCCAGGTCCTGGCCAACTTTTTAGTTGAATGCACTTGGGCAGAGGAGCCAACCGAAGAGGCTCCCATGGAGTGGCCCATTGCCGAGCCAGACAACGGTGGGGAGTCTTGGATCCTTCACATGGACGGCGCCTAGAACTCCCAAGGAAGCGGCACCGGCCTCATTCTGGTGGGCCCAGATGGAGAGACGGTGGAGTGTGCCCTTCGGTTCCTATTCAAAGCCACTAATAATCAGACCGAGTATGAGGCCCTGCTAGCAGGGCTAAGGCTCGCTCAAGAGTTTGGAGTACAATGCCTCAATGCTTTTACTGACTCGCAACTCGTCTCCGGGCAAATCAACGGAGAGTATGAGGCGCGTGACTCCACCATGGCCCAGTATTTGGGTAAGGTTCAGTCCCTGGTCTCTCCACTAACTTATTTCAGCATCAGCTATATCCCTCATAGTGAGAACGCCAAGGCCGACACCCTCTCCCGGTTGGCCACTTCCGCCAACAGCTTCACGAGGGAAGCCTACATCGAGCACCTGAAAAGGCATAGCATAGAAGACCAAGAAGTGGTCCTCCCACTGACCCTGGAGCCAACCTGGATGGATCCCTACATTCGGTACCTTACGGATGGCACTCTTCCCGATAATCATGACGAAGCTAAGCTACTCAAATGGAGAGCCTCCAAATTCATCCTCCTAGACAGACGCCTGTACGGAGATCTTTTTCTTACCCCCTGCTCAAGTGTGTAGGACCTGCCGACACCGATTACATCCTCAGAGAAATTCATGAAGGCGTATGTGGGAATCACCTGGGGGGCAGGTCCTTGGCCCAAAATGCCCTCCGTCAAGGGTATTTTTGGCTTACCATGAGAGACGATGCTGCCAAGTTGGTCCAGAAGTGTAATGGCTGCCAGCGCCACGCGCATATCCAGCACCGACCCTCTGTCCCTTTGAATCCACTCTCAGCTCCGTGGCCCTTCGCCCAATGGGGGATGGACATCCTTGGACCGTTTCCTCCAGCTTCAGGACAACGGAGGTTCCTGATTGTCGTCATCGACTACTTCACCAAATGGGTCGAGTTGAGGCACTGGCCAAGATCACTGAGAATAAAGTTAAAGCATTCTTCTAGAGGTCGTCATATGCTGCTTCGGCCTTCCCCACACTCTCGTCTCCGATAACGGCCGCCAGTTCGACAATGCCACATTCAAGACTTTCTTCGACGAACTAGGCATTCACCATCGATTCACCTCCGTCGGTCACCCACAAACCAATGGGGAGGCCAAGGTTATGAACCGCACCATCCTTAGGGGGCTCAGAACTCGGCTGGACGGATCCAAAGGTTGGTGGGTGGAGGAGCTTCCTAGTGTACTATGGGCCTACCACACGACCCCGAGGGCTCCGACAGGCGAAACCCCCTTTAGTCTAGCCTTCGGTCCGAAGCGGTCATTCCTATGGAAATCGGATTGCCAAGCCCGCGCGTGGAGTCCTACAATGAGGAAGACAACTCTGCCCAGCTGAGAGCTAACCTCGACTTCATCAATGAACTACATGATCGGGCACGATTACGTGTGGCAGCTTTTTGCCAACGAGCAGCCAAGTATTATAATGCCCGGGTCCTCCCAAAGTATTTCGTTTTGAAGATCTGTTTTTAAGAAAGGCTGAGGTGTCCAAGCCGATGGAGGGGGGCAAGCTGTCCGCCAATTGGGAAGGCCCTTACCACATCACCGAGGCGCTCCGCCAAGGAGCGTACCGAATTGAAGAGCTCAGCGGCCGACCTATCCCGTGCACCTGGAATGCGGACAACCTCCGACGATATTATCAATGATGTATCTCTTTATGCTATGAGCAATAAAGGATCTTCTTCATCACCAAAGCCGTTCCTTCCTTGTCTCCGAGGACCAGATCTTGAGAAAGGACCTCGCCGGCATTGCGGCCCATGGGACACCACTCGGCTCCAGCACGGCGGTGCCACCGAGTCGTTCAAGTCCCTAGAGGCTCCGTAACCAGTCGAGTCACCCCTCGCAGCAGTTCCTAAATCCCCGAGGCGGTTCAAAAGGACCTCGCCGGCATCGCAGCCCATGGGACACCACTCGCCCCGGCACGGTGGTGCCCCCGAGTCGTTCAAGTCCCTGGAGGCTCCATAACCGGTCGAGTTGCCCTTCGCAGCGGTTCCTAAACCTCCAAGGTAGTTCAAAAGGACCTCGCCGGCATCGCGGCCTATGGGACACCACTCGGCCCCAGCACGACGGTGCCCCCGAGTGTTCAAGTCCCTGGAGGCTTCGTAACCGGTCGAGTTGCCTCTCGCAGTGGTTCCTAAACTCCCGAGGCAGTTCAAAAGGACCTCGCTGGCATCGTGGCCCAAGGGATACCACTCGGCCCCGGCACGGCGGTGCCCCCGATTCGTTCAAGTCACTGGAGGCTCCATAACCGATCGAGTTTCCCCTCGCAGCAGTTCCTAAACATCCGAGACGGTTCAAAAGGACCTCGCCGGCATTGCAGCCCATGGGACACCACTCGGCCCTGGCACGGCAGTGCCCCCGAGTCGTTCAAGGCCCTGGAGGCTCCGTAACCGGTCGAGTCACCCCTCGCAGCGATTCCTAAACCTCCGAGGCGTTCAAAAGGAACCTGATGACTCCCAATTCTCAGGTCACCCTCCAGGGTTTAGAAGGCTTCTGATGACCACAGCTTTGCCCCAGCAGCTCTAAGTCTACCCCAGCGACCAAGGGCTAATTGGTTGATGGGCACCCGCTTTCGCCCTAGCGCCGGCCTTGGGCTTTCGCCCCGACCTCATCCTGGTCGGTCTCGCCTTGGCTCTCCTTCTCGGCCTTGGCCTTGGCGTGAGAGTCCCCAAGACAGTTCAAGGACAGAGCTCATCGGCGCCATGGCTAAAAGGATGTTGCTCGGTTCCACACCGTCCCCAATGGACTTCGCCCGCCAGAGTAGCCTTCGAAGCCGGCCTCCAAAGACCCCTCCTTGAATCTTACAGCCTAGTGCCCGTTCAAGCTATTTCGCTGAGTTCATACGCAAATTCCTATGATACTCTCAAAAGCCGTTCAAGAACTACTCGGGTTCTCCCCCAAGGCCAGCGATCGATTTACTTAGATGGTCGGGGACCAGATGATTCGAAAGCTTAGTCGGCGGCCCGATTTTTTCCGACTTGTTCAAGTTATTGTCAAGAAAGTGGACAAGGTGCGGAAGACAGTCTAAAGGAAAGATCTTTCTAACTGTGAGTAGATTACCTTCGTCAGGACTCTCTGAATTCGTGGGAGAACTCTAAAGGTGTTCCTAAGCGGCCGTAGCCGGCGCCATGTTACCCTAGCTAATTATGAGCCTATCTAGCGGTGTGAGTTTCTACAAACCTGTTCGGTTACCCTTATGCCTAAGTCCAGGGATCCGCCACGGTGCCTCCGACATACATGATGCTCACAAGAAGAGAAACAAGACATTTGCAAAATGACTCCTTTTTCATTAAGTATCTCAGAATGATTACAAAATCTGACCTGGGTCAGTTACAAAAAGAAAAGGAAAAATACAAAGTTGTAGAAAACAAAAATGCAAGGTTGTTTCAGGGCTCGCTCGGCCCCGGCTCCTCTCTGTCCTCTTCCTCCTCCCCCGATTCTTCACCGAGATCCCGGGCTGGATCTTCTCAAGATCGGAGCTGTTGATATTGAGGGCCGTAGACACTTTCGCCTTGCAAAGTTTGAAGCCCTTCACATAGGCATCAAAACTGGCTTCGATGACCTCCTGCTCAAATTTCGCTAAGGCCTTAAAACCGGCGATGACATTAGTCACTTTAGCTTCGGCCTCTCAAATCTGCGCCTCCGCCCTGGCCTCGGCCTCGCGTATTCGTGCCTTGGCTCCAGTCTCAGCCTCCCTGGCACGCACCTCGGCTTCCCAGGCCCTGCTTTCTACCTCCTCGGTGCGGGTACTAGCCTCGTGAGCGTGGGCCACCGCCCCGGCCCGCTCATGGCGCGCATTGACCGCCACTCTCTCAGCCGCACGGCCCTTTCCATCATGACCTAGACCTCGTCCATGGCCATTTTGACCCGGTTCTCCGACTATTGGAGCTGGCGGGTCAGCTCCTCAATCCTTTTGCTGGCCGACTCCAGCCTGGCTGATGTCAGCGCCAGCTTAGTCTCGGCCGCGGAGGCTCGGTTGCTTTCGACTTTGGCCCGGCACTCCGCTTCCCTCGCCCGGCCGCTCAGGTCCTTCTCCCGGGCATTGGCCTCCTCCTGCTACCGAGCAAGCTTCTCGGACGATGCCCGGCTCTGCTCTTTATACTTGTCGGCCCGCCCGAGGGTGCATGCGAGTGCCTCTCCTGTATGGGTCGCTGCCGCACGAAGGGCAAAGGCCCCATTGGCCAGCTGTACCAGAGAAATTTGTCAGCCACATATCGACCAAGGTATGTCACAAAGGAGGTTATGTTCGAATGATTACCTGGAGTACGTTTATCATCACCATGTCCAGGATGACAGCATGGGATTGTCGCCCCATTTCTTCGTCGGTCGCCGACGTTCGTGCCCATGATAGGAGGATGGCGGCCCCCGCCGCGTCCTCCATGGTGAAAAGCCTAGGCGTCGGCCGCACTGCGCCTCATCAACCGGCCGCCGATTCGAGCGGTGCACGGATCGCCTGGATGAGCTCCCCGGCTCGGCTCTATGCTCGCAGGGCCGCCTCGCCCCGGCATTGGAACTTCTGACGGTAACCACCCCCTCTCCGGCTGAGGGGGCGCCTTCTCCGGCTCGGCGGGAGTCGGAGGGCTTCTTGCAACTGCAACCTGCCCCGCCTCGGCTAAATCGATGGCGGCAGGGACTTCCTCCTCATGGTCCAAGACCACCACGACAGCCTCAGTGGTGGCCGGGATCTCCCCCTCCTCCATCTCGGCCCCAGTCGGCCCGGGGACCGCTCATTCAGCCATGCCTCCCGAACCGGCTCTTCCGTAGGTGCCTGGGCAGTGGGGGCTTCTGAGGTCTCGGTCGGTTCGGCACGGGCTCCTCTCCGCACCTTCTTGGCTGGCCTTGCCTGCCCGCCGGCCGCCAGCCTCTTCTGGCGTGCGAGGGTCTCGAACTTCTCTGCAGGAATCTTCATTGCTGAACAAAAACACACATCAATCAAAAAAAAAAGAGAGAGAGAAGAGAAGAAAAGGGGGGGGGTGAGGCAATGAATGACAGGCAACGCCCAGGCAAGGGCGAGAAGGATGGGTTTCTATGCTCACCGACTGCCGGGGCCAGCTCGGCCTCATACAAGTTCTCCTCGGATAGGAGATCCTTGTAGGAAGGAATCTGGGAGAACGAGAAGTGGCGGAAGAGTTCCATGTCCTTATCGCTCACAGCCGAATTCTCGTTGGAGCTGACGTCCAGTTCCCCCCAATCGGTCCTCACTCCCTCCACATGGGTGAAAAGGAATCAAGATTTTCACCCCCTGATTTGGATGAAAGACCTAAAGGAAGGGCCCTACCTGGCCTAGCGGTAAAAACCCACCAGGCTCCCTCGCCCTAGTGGCGGAGCTTATAGAAAGCTTGGAATAGAGACAGGCTTACCGCGGAACCCTGGAAATGACAAAGGATGATGAAGGCGCAGAGATCCGAATCGAGTTTAGAGTCAACTGCACCAGCACTAACCTATATCTATTCAAAAGATTCAGGAAAAATGGGTGGAAAGGAAGCCGCAGCCTGCACCGAAAGAACTCTTCGTACAGAGCGACCCGACCTGGAAGAATGGAGGTCACTCTGTCTTCAGGTACTGGCACGGACAAACGGATAAAATCAGAAACCCTATACATGACCCTAAGGGCCTCTACCTCTTCAGGGGTCATAGTGGAAGCAATCCCCCCTGGCCCCGCCGAGTCGAGGCTAGCTGCCGAAGGAGATGCCGAGCGACGGGAAGAAATGGGAACTGCTCTCACCGGGGGTTGGTCACTCGCCCCTAGTTGGCCGCGGATCGTGATCCCACCTAATGGCTGGGGTATTTGGCTGATAGCTGAGGTGTGGTCCTCACTAGGGGAAGGGGACAACTCTACCACAGGCCTCTTACCCTCCCTAATGGCCCTACGGTCCATGGGTCAAAGGTGAAGGGTGAAAAATGGGGACTAACCTGAAAGTTGGTAAGAAGACGAAGGCTGGAGGTCTCAGTTTGCAAGGGAGCTTAAAGAGGAAGAAAGCAGGGGAGTAGTTACGATGTAAAGCTCTCCCCCGAGCCCATGGAGCGCCTTTTATAAACCCAATTTCAAATTGCATCGCCCAAGAATTCGCCTCATGGCCTTCGCCTATTGCACCGGGTTCTCAGGCGCCGGCCATTTTGCCCGCGCTCGAGGCACGCTGCCTCGGTTCCGCCAAGGAGCGGGATCCCAGGCCAATGATGACACTTGAAAGGCGGGGAGGCAATGATGGCGCCTACCTTTTTCCCATCCTTCGAGAGGCACCTCCTCAAACCAACCAGAGCCGACGTCAGCGCCTACCTACCGCATGATTATGGAAGATTTTCGAAGCGACATCGCCTCGGGATGGCGCTCCGATTCACCGGACCATTGAAGGCGCCCATAATTGGTCATCAATTTTTGAATTTTTGCGCCCCTTTCGCCCAAAGGACAGCTAACGCGTGGCCCTTTGTGCTCAAGAGCGGGGGGCATCTGATGTGGCTAATGATGTAGCTAATAAAGCCACAGGGGTAATCATCGCAAAACCAACCAAGTGGCACAAACACATCCCGTCGGCCCCGGCGTCTCCAAACCAGTCGAGGCGGCCCTGACCTCCTCAGGTCGGCCCCGTCCGCCCTGGCATCTCTGAGGTAGCCAAGGTGGCCCCGACCTCCTCAGGTCGGCCCCTTCCACCCCGGCGTCTCCAAGTCAGCCAAGGCGGCCCCGACCTCCTCAGGTCTGTCCCATCCACTCCGGCGTCTCCGAATCAGCCGAGGCGGCCCCAACCTCCTCAGGTTGGCCCCGTCGGCCCCGGCGTGTCCAAATCAGCCGAGGCGGCCCCGACCTCCTCAGGTTGGCCCCGTCCGCCCTGGAGTCTCCAAGTCAGCCGAGGCGGCCCCGACCTCCTCAGATCAGCCCCGTCCGCCCCGGCGTCTCCAAGTCAGCCGAGGCGGTCCCGACCTCCTCAGAGCGGCCCCGTCCGCCCCGGCGTCTCCAAGTTAGCTGAGGCGGCCCTGACCTCCTCAGGTCGGCCCCGTCCGCCCCGGGGTCTCCAAGGTAGCCGAGGCAGCCCCGACCTCTCTAGGTCGGCCCCACGTCTGCCATAACCATCACCCCTCCGACCAGTGCAGCCTGACGCAACCAGGCCTATCTACCACCTGACCACGCTGTCGATGGGACTAGGCCCACCTATCGGCTGACTCCGCCGACTGATGGGACTTGGCCCACCAACCGCCGGCTTTTCCTCTCTGATGGGATAGGACCCACCAATCAGTCATAAATTCACGTAACCCCCACATGTCCCACGGACATCTCCCCTTCACGGAATATCACGCAGCTAATCTCCATGCAGGTCCCGACTGCCTATAAAAGAGTAAGTCCGCAAGAGATTCAGGTATGCACAAATAATCACTCTTTCATTCTATTATCCGAGAGAAACTCCATCTCAGAGCTTTGTCCACCCCAAAGGAGCTCTCTCAAGCTCTTCCTCAGCTGTGACCTCGGTCGCTGACTTGGGCGTTGGAGGTTCCCACCGAAGAACCCCTTCAGTCTTGGGACTTCTTGCAGGTTGTCCGACTGGGCAGGAATCTCATCAGCGACCAGATCAGTCTTCCCGGTGCTCAACATAGGTGATCGGGCATCATCAATATGCATAACTGTTTTGAACAGATATGATTTGAATATTAATTATATCTATATTTTTTCTATCCAAATATAAATATAAATTTGAAATCATTCAAAAAGAGATTAAACTTTTAGCAATATAGAAGTGATTAATGATTTATGGCATGGTTTCAATTATGCAGACATATCAAGAATATAGATTAAAGGTCAAAACAGATATGCATTAACATATTAAAAAAAATTTAAAATAAGTCGCTATTTGTTTGGAGGTAATGCGAGGGTCAAAAAGTTTTTTATTCTTTCTCTTTTTGCATTTGGTTGTCACGGGAAAGGAGAGTGATTGATGGAGCCCGTATTTTTTATTCCCCCTATGTTCCACTTGAAATGTTTTTGTACAAGGGAGATGATATTTTCTCTTTTCTACTCCCATAGCAAAAATTTTTGACATTAAAAGTTAAAAATTACTCCTCATTATTATTTTATTTCTTCATGATTCCACAGCCTTTTTTTTTTTTTTACTTCTTCCATCGTCCTGTCTTTTCATCTCTTTTTAGTTCTAATACCAATAAGTGAAAAAAAAAGTCTCTAATTATTATTTACTCAATCTATAATAACTCTAGTCAAGAATTTAAATTTTCTACTATTTTTTTCACTAAAAAAATCATATGTATACTATATAATTTTTTAGAATTGTTGGACTAGCCAATTTAATTCTTATATAATGTTTATTCTTAAAATATTATAATCAATTTATTATTTTCCTATATAAAATTAGCTTTTAATTAAGCACTGCAGAACATTTCTAAAACTATTTTTTTATGATAAAATTTATGTTTTCTCACAACTTCTTTATGGCCTACCGCAATGAAATTTTTTCCTACCAAACGAGCACGAAACATATAATATAAAAACTATAAAAAAATTTACATCAAATATCATCATTATTATGGTATAAATAAGAAGAAACATAAATAATATATTTTAGAGAACTTAAACTCAGCTAAACTCATCTAAGCCTTTTTTTTTCAATTATATAGGATCGACTACATGAATTTGCTTCCTTCATTCTACTCTATTAAGGACTAAGTCAATATTTAAATTATAAATAGTTATATCTTTTTTAATTATTCATATCCATGTTAGTTTAGGTCTACCTCTATTCTTACTATGGATTGTTAAAAGATCACTCTTTCTATCTAGAGCATCTAAAGGACTTCGTTGTATACGTCCAAACCATCGTAATCAATTTTCTCTCATTTTATCTGCAATTTAGGGCGACTCCTATCATTTCTTTTATATGTTTCTAATTCTATCTTTTAAAGTTTTACCATATATCCATCTTAACATGTTCATTTCTCTTACACTTAATTTATTCACATCTTGTTTCAATATTATCCAATACTCTATTCCATATAGCATAGCTGGCCTAATAGCAGTTTGGTAGAATTTTTTTAATTTTAATGGGTTGCATCGATCATTAAATACTCTTGAAGCATCTCTTCACTTAATCCATCATGCTTTAACTCTATGATTCACATCTTTACCTATTTCACTTTTTATCAGATAATTAATCCCAAATACCTAAATTTTTTACTCCTTGGTATCTTTTCTTGCAATATTCATTATTTTTTATTTGTATTTCTACTTCCACTAAAATTACATTTTACGTATTCAGTTTTAGTTCTTCTAATCTTAAAACTTTTAGATTCTAAAGCCTCTCTTCAAATTTCTAACTTAGCATTTACTCCAGATTTAGTTCATCAATCAACACTATATCGTCTGCATATAATATACACCATGGAATATTATTTTGAATATGTTTGGTTAATTCATCCATAACTAATACAAAAAGATACGGACTTAAGGCAGATCCTTGATGCAAACCTATAGTAATTGAAAACTCACTAGTTTCTCCTATTATTATTTTAACAATAGTAATTGCTCTATTATACATATCGTTTATCAATTCTATGTACGTTTTAATAGCTCATTTTTTTCTTTAAAATTCACCATATTATTTCTCTAGGTTTTTTATCATATGCTTTCTCTAAATCAATAAAGACCATATGAAGATTTTGTTTCTTTTCCTTATACCACTCAATCAATCTTCTAAATAAATAAATAGCTTCCATAGTCAATCTTTCAGGCATAAATCTAAATTGATTATTTTACACTAAAGTTTTAGCTCTTATTAAATTTTTTATTGCTCTCTTCCATAATTTTATTGTATGACTCGTTAGCTTAATCCCTCTATAATTTGCACAGTTTTAAATATCTCATTTATTTTTATATATGAATATTAATATGCTTTTTATTCAATCGTCTAGCATTTTTTTAGTTGCTACAATCCTGTTAAATAAATTAGTTAACCACATGGCTCCAATTTCTCCTAAGCCTTTCCAAACCTCAATATGGATCGCATCTGGCCCTAATGCTTTTACATTTTTTATTTTACTCAAAGCTTTTTTAACCTTAAGCATACTAAATCTACAAAATAATTTATTTTTTTTTTTACTCTTAGATTATTACATCCTTCTGCATTTAAATTTACTAAATTATTTTTATTTAATAATTTTTTTAAAATAATTTTTTATTATTTTTTTATTTCTTCTTCTTTTACTAAGACTCTTTCATCTGTATCCTTAACATATTTAATATAGCCAAGATCTTTTATTTTCTTTTCTCTTATTTTTGCTAGTTTATATATATAGTCTTTCTACCTTCTTTTGTACCTAGTCTATTATATAAATCATCATAAGCATTAAGTTTGGCATTATTTATCACTTTTTTAACTTCTTTCTTTGCATTCCTAAACTTTTTAAGACTTTTTCATCCCTAACCTCTTACCAAATTTTATAGTTTATCTTTTAAAGCTTGATGGCAGCTTGAACTTCATCGTTTAACCATCAAGTTTTCTTTCCTATAGTTCTATTCCTTTTGATTCTTCTAGAACTTCTTTTACTATGTTTATTATGCATTTAGTTGCTTTTTTCCACATTAAGTTGGAATCATTATTTATATTCATAGTCATTTCTCTTACTAACTTTTCTTTAAATAATTTTAGTTTCTTTAAACTATAATTTTTTAAAAAAATTTTATAGTTTATTCTTTTAAGCTTGATGGCAGCTTGAACTTCATCGTTAAACCATCAAGTTTTCTTTCCTAATAGTTCTATTCCTTTTGATTCTTCTAGAACTTCTTTTACTATATTTATTATGCATTTAATTGCTTTTTTCCATATTAAGTTGGAATCACTATTTATATTCATAGTCATTTCTCTTAGTAACTTTTCTTTAAATAATTTTAGTTTTCTTTCTTTCAAATTTCACTATTTAATTTTGAATTAATAATTTTATGTTTTACTCTAAATTTCATTTTTATCCATGCATATGTTACCATTATCTTATGTTGTGAAGTTAAACTTTCTTTTGAAATAACTTTAAAGTTTTTTCATATTATTTTATCCATCTTTCTAGTTAAGAAAAAGTCTATTTGACTTTTATTAGATCCACTTTTAAATGTTTGTTAATAAATATTTTTTTCTCTTTTTGAAATAAGTGTTTGCTATTGTTAGATTATATGCTATTGTAAAATATAATAAGCTCACGCTGACTTCATTCTATCTCTAAATATATATCCTCTATGTACCATTTCATATTCATCCCTATGTCTATTTATATGTCCATTAAAATCTCCTCCAAGATATATTTTTTCTTTGTGGTATTTATTGCATTACTTCATTTATGTCCTTTTAAAATTATGCCTTAGTTTGTTGATTACTTTTGGTGCATATGCACTAATTATGTTAATTATATTATTTCTATTTATAATTTTTAGCGATATAATTTGGTCTCCTTTTCTAGTTACTTTAACAATATATTCCTTAAAATTTATGTTTACAATTATTCGTACTCTATTTCTATTTTTATATTTTTAAATGTAATATAATTTATATCATATATTCTCTATTTCTCTAGATCTTTTACCTACCCATTTAGTTTTTTGTAAGCATATTATATTTACTTTTTTTTAATCATAGTGTCAACTATCTCCATTACTTTGCCTATTACAAGTTGCTACTCTAAACTAACTATCATGGACTAACTTCTTTATCCGCACTCATCCGTAGTTCAGAAATTTTTGCTCATTCATATTGCATTTGGGCATTGATGCTTTAGAAATATCCGGAGGCAAATGTAACGCGTTTCTTAAAGGAAAAATTCTATCCCTTCATATAATTTGATTTAGTATATTCATGTTTCAAAAGATCTGATGAAGTTTTACATTCGTTGTTAGTTATGATGTGGCTGACGTAGCCACGAGGGCAATTATGAAAAAATTAAAATTCTAAGGCGGCCCCGCCCCGGCATCTCCAAGTTGGCCGAGTCGGCATCGACCTTCCCTGGTTGGCCCCGCTCGGCTCCAGGCATCTCCAAGTCGGTCGAGTCGGCACCGACCTTCCCTGGTTGGCCCTGCTCGGCCTCGGCATCTCCAAGTCGGCCGAGTCGACGTCGACCTTCCCTGGTCGGCCCCGCTCGGCCCCAGGCATCTCCAAGTCGATCGAGTCGGCACCGACCTTCCCTGGTCGTCCCCGCTCGACCCCGGCATCTCCAAGTCGGCCGAGTCAGCACCGACCTCTGGTCGGCCCCGCTCGGCCCCGGCATCTCCAAGTCGGCCGAGTCGGCACCGACCTTCCCTGGTCGGCCCTGCTCGGCCTCGACATCTCCAAGTCGGCCGAGTCGACACCAACCTTCCCTGGTCGGCCCCGCTCGGCCCCATGCATCTCCAAGTCGGCCGAGTCGGCACCGACCTTCCCTAGTCGGCCCCGGCATCTCCAAGTCGGTCGAGTCGGCATCGACCTTCCCTGGTCGGCCCCGCTCGGCTCCAGGCATCTCCAAGTCGGCCGAGTCGGCACTGACCTTCCCTGGTTGGCCCTGCTCGGCCTTGGCATCTCCAAGTCGGCCGAGTCGACGCTGACCTTCCCTGGTCGGCCCCGCTCGGCCCCAGGCATCTCCATGTCGGCCGAGTCGGCACCGACCTTCCCTGGTCAGCCCCGCTCGACCCTAGCATCTCCAAGTTGGCCGAGTTGGCACCGACCTTACCTGGTCGGCCCCGCTCGGCCTCGACATCTCAAGTCGGCCGAGTCGGCACCGACCTTCCCAGGTCGGCCCTGCTCAGCCCCAGGCATCTCCAAGTCGGCAGAGTCGGCACCGACATTCTTTGGTCGGGCCGGTCCCTCCCCAGCATCTGCAAGTCAATCGAGCCAGTCCTGCTTGGCCTTGGTGCCCTCATGAGGGTCAAGGTTGCCCCAAGTCAATCCCAGAACGGTCCTGGAAGTCCACACCGCCGTCCCTCTGATGCGCGCCGCCTGGCATCCCCAGGCCCAACTACCCACTGGCCACACCGCTGATGGGACAAGACCTAACTACCTGTTAGCCCTGCTGACTGATGGGACGTAGCCCACCAACCGTTGTTCTCCCCTCTCCGATGGGACAGAACCCACCGACCAGCTCAAATTCATGCAACCCCATGAACCCCGCGAACATTCCTTCCTTACGGAACTCCACTTGGTTGTGCAAGCGTCAACCCCCTATAAAAGGGTAAGTCCACTCAGAAACAAGGTACGCAAACTCATACACTTGCTACCCTAATACCCAGAAGGGAATTCCTCTCTTTCTGAGTTCACATTTTTCTCCAAGAGCTTGTCTGAGCTCTCCCTCAGCTATGACCCAGGTTACTGACTTGAGCGTTGGAGGGTCCCCACCGGAGCATCCCTCTGGTCCTGGGACTTTTTGCAGGCCACTCTATCAGGCGTAGGATGGCGGATTAAGCGGCTCTCTTCTCCTGACGTTCAAGACCAGTGATCCGGTGTCATCAGATTAGCGCGCCAGGTAGGGGGCAGGCAAGAAAAGAAGGCCCAAACCCTACAGTATACTTCTTTTGTCTCTCCCTCTCCCAATAATGGTGATGACGCGAGCTCAGGATGCCTCAGTCAGCCACCCCGGGGGGCATCTTCCTCCGACTAAGCTGCATGAGACCAACTTACCTATCGCTGATCCTCCTATTCCCCCTCAACCAGAAGCGGTTGCCCCGGCTGCGGAGCAGCTAGCAACCCTCACTCGGCAAGTTCAGACCCTCACCGCCATGGTCCATGGACTTCAGCAGCAGCAGTCCGTGGCCACCCAGCATCAGACCGCTCCCCCTGCAAGTCAACAATCTGCAAGGGGAGGTTCTCCTCAACAAGAAGCCGGTCGTCGCCGAGCTTCTCCAAGAAAGCCTCGTCGTGAGTCCCTCAAGCGACCGCGATCTCCAGATTATGGCCCAAGCAAGTTTTCTCCGGAGCCGCCCCACCAAGAGGAGCCAAAGCGGAAATCCCATCTTCTGCGTCCTTCTCCTTCTTCTTCATCTTCATCTTCTTCATCCTCCGAGCCGTCTCAGAGGGCCTCTACAATCAACCGCCAGGCGGAGGAGTGCCTGGACGAGTACAATCGGTGACTAGACAAGCTCGCCAGGAAAATCAACAACCATCGGAGGAGGAGTGTGACACCTGTCCTCCTTATACTCGCCGAATACTAGAGGAACCTATCCCCTCTAGATTCTGATTTCCCCAGATAGATCCGTACGATGGCACGACGGATCCTCTCGACCACCTTGAGAGCTACAAGGCCATGATGCAGGTCCAGGGTGCGTCAGATGCCCTTCTCTGCAAGGCTTTCCCTGCTACTCTGCGGAAGGCTGCTCGTGCGTGGCACTCGCGCCTGTTCCCCCATAGCATCGACTCCTTTCGGGAGCTGAAAAAGGCCTTCCTAGCACATTTTGATACTTGCCGGCAGATCCCGAGGGTCGCGGACAGCCTCTTCTCTGTGTGCCAGAAGGAGGGGGAATCGCTGAGAGACTTCGTGTCCCGATTCAAAATCGCCGCCCTTGAAGTCTACCATCTGGACGACGCGGTGGCTACACTGGCACTGAAGCGGGGACTCCTCCCGTCCCGCTTCACCTTTTCTGTAGACAAGAAGCCCCCGGATTCCTACTCCAACCTTCTTCTTCGAGCTCAGAAGTACATCCGCGTGGATGAGACTAACCTCACCCGCTAGGAATCATCAAGGAGCTCCAACCGCAAGCCCGATCGCCCTAAACTGAGCAGGCCCTCTCGCCATCGGTGGCCTGACCCGCCTCACCGATCCGACAACAGGCGTCGAAGCCTCATCCCGACGAGAGCAAGCTCACGCCTCTCCTCGCCCCTCGATCCCACATCCTGATGGAAATCGAGGGTGAGCCTTATCTCCAGCGCCCTCCTCCTATGAAGAAAGGTCCTCCCCATGACAAGAGCCGTTACTGCCGATTCCATCGGGATTACGGCCACGACACTGACAGCTGCTACAGCCTAAAGTGGGCCATCAAGGAACTCATCCAGCGGGGCTACCTCGGCAAATATGTCCAGAAGGAGCCACAGCCGCTGCTGGCACTCATGGGACCCCCACCTACTCAGGCCGCTGTCGACAACACTCCCACAGAGCGGACAGTTGGAATGGTGTCCTGGGGAGCGGCTTCCGCATCTAAGTGACCGAGAGGGGAAGAGGCGCTGGGTAATGTAGTTCTTGGGGGGAGACCGGTGAATTTTAAAAATGTAAACAATGAAGGCATCGCCGTCTCCATGACGATCACCAAGCACCTGTAAAAAGGATATTGGTTGATAGTGGCAGCTCAAATGACATCCTTACTTATGACATTTTTGTTTAGATGGGATTGTCTCTAGACTTCTTCAGCTCGTGGCAACCCCTTTGGTCGGATTCACCAGAGATTCGGTAAGGGTTGAGGGTAAGATATCCTTGCTTGTGACAGCAGGACACCACCATGCCAAAGCACAGTGATCATGAAGTTCTTGGTTGTGCGGGTCCCCTTGGCATACAACGTCATTCTTGGGCACCCAGGCTTAAACTTATTGGATGCGGTTATCTCCACCCGATGCCTGCTGGTGCAGTTCCCTACTAGCGGAGGAGTTGGGGAGATGAAGGGCGAGATCGGCTTAGTTCTACCCTGCTATCACACGACGTCAAGCCCCTTGGAGGCCGAGCTAGTCCCAGAAGCCCCGAACCCCAGGGAGTCCAACAAGAGAGGGGAGCCAGCTGAACACCTCCTGGCCTTTCCCCTCGGGGATGATCTGGCAAGGACCATGCGCATCGGCGGACTCCTCCCCCCGGAGGATCGTGATCGCCTTTTAACCTTCTTGTGGGCCAACTTGGACGTTTTCGCTTGGTCGGCGTCTGACATGCCCGGCATCCCTCCAGAAGTAATCATCCACAAGCTCAACATCGATCCGAAGCACCATCCGATCTGCCAGAAGAAAAGGAGTTTCTCTCTCGAGCGGCAAAAGGCCATCGATGAGGAGATCAACAAATTGCTCAGTGCCGGCAACATCCGAGAAGCGCATTACCCTAGCTGGCTGGCCAATGTGGTCATAGTACGGAAGACAAATGAGAGTTGAAGAATCTGCATCGACTTCACCGACCTCAACAAGGCGTGTCCGAAAGATAGTTTCCCCCTACCAAGGATTGACCAGCTGGTGGATTCCACCTTCGGCCACGAGCTCCTCAGCTTTATGGACGCCTTCTCCGGATATAATCAGATACGGATGGACCCCGGTGATGAAGAACACGCATCCTTTGTGACAGAAAAGGGGATTTATTGCTACAAAGTGATGCCTTTCGGTCTCAAGAACGCGGGGGCGACCTACCAAAGATTGATGAACAGGGTGTTTCAGAATCAGCTAGGTTGGAACATGGAAGTCTACGTGGGTGACATGCTGACCAAGAGCATTCGCACCTCTGATCATGTCTCCGATCTAGAAGAAACTTTCAGCAACCTCCGTCGCTTCCAGGTCAAGCTGAACCCCAAGAAATGTGCCTTCAGAGTCACGGCAGGCAAGTTCCTGGGCTTTATGGTGACTCAGCGAGGGATCGAGGCAAACCCATAGAAGATCAGCGCCATCATCGACATGAGGCCACCATCCAGCAAGAAGGAGGTATAGCAGCTGACGGGGAGGGTGACGGCTCTAAGTCATTTCCTCTCCAAATCGGCCGAGAGATGCTTGCCCTTCTTCAAGGCCCTACGAAAGGTAAACAGCTTCGAGTGGACGGACGACTGCCAAAAAGCCTTCGACGGCCTGAAGGCATTTCTGTCTTCTCCTCTGCTCTTGTCCAAGCCAAGAGACGGGGAAAGTCTATTCCTATACCTAGCTGCTTCTTTGGAGGCCGTTAGCTCAGTCTTGGTGTGTCTCGATGCTGACAGAACCCAGAGGCCAGTCTATTATGTAAGCAAGGTGCTCCACGACGCGGAGGTCAGGTACTCCAAGACAGAAAAGATCATCTTCGCCCTGGTCGTCTTCGCCCGACGTCTCCGCCTGCATTTTCAAGCCTATCCTATTGTGGTGCTGACGGACCAGCCTCTCTGAGCCATCCTGGCCCGTCCGGACACTTCAGGCCGACTTGCCAAGTGGGCCATCAAGCTAGAGGAGTTCGACCTCTCCTTCCAAGCACGACCGGCTCTGAAGTCCCAAGTTCTTGCCGATTTCCTGGTTGAGTGCACTTGGACGGATGAAGAAACCAAGGAGGTTTCCGTGGAGCGGCACGAGCCCAAGCCGAGCGACGATGGAGAAACCTGGATCCTCCATGTGGATGGCGCATCAAACTCTCAAGGGAGCGGCGTCGGCCTCATTCTCGCCGGGTCGGGTGGAGAGAGAGCGGAATATGCCCTGCAGTTTATATTCAAAGCCACCAACAACGAGGCTGAGTATGAAGCTTTACTAGCAGGATTAAGGCTAGCCTAGGAGTTGGGAGTAAGGCGTCTCAGAGCTTTCACCGACTCGCAACTCGTCTCCAGGAAAATCAATGGAGAGTACGAAGCACGTGACCCTGCTATGACTCAATACCTGGGCAAGGTTCGGCTCTTGGTCTCCCCGTTAGCTTATTTCAATATTGGTTACATTCCCCGGAGTGAGAACGCCAAGGCTGACATCCTCTCCCATTTAGCTACCTCCGCCGACAGCATTGCAAGAGACACCTACGTTGAGTACTTAGAAAGGCCCAGCTTAGAGGATGGCGAGGAAGTCCTCCCGCTCACCCAAGAGCCTACATGAATGGATGCATATGTCCGCTATCTCACTGATGGCACTCTCCCAGACGATCACAATGAAGCCAAGCTGCTCAAGTGGAGGGCTTCCAAATTCGTCCTCCTAGACGGATGTCTATACTGAAGGTCATTCTCTTACCCCTTGCTCAGATGTGTAGGACATGCCGACGCCGACTACATCCTTAGAGAAATCCATGAAGGCATCTGCCGAAACCACCTGAGGGGCAGGTCCCTGGCCCAGACGGCCCTTCGGCAGGGATACTTCTGGCTTACCATGAGGGAGGATGCTGCCAAGTTAGTTCAGAAGTGCAATGGTTGCCAGCGCCATGCACACATCTAGCATCAACCGTCTACACCGCTCAACCCGCTCTCGGCCCCTTGGCCCTTCGCTCAGTGGGGAATGAACATCCTTGGACCATTCCTCCCGGCCTTGGGACAGCAGAGGTTCTTACTAGTAGCCATCGACTATTTCACCAAGTGGGTTGAGGTCGAGGCATTGGCTAAGATCACTGAAAGTAAAGTTAAAGCCTTCTTCTGGAAGTTGATCATATGCCGCTTTGGCCTACCTCACACTCTCGTCACGGACAACGATTGCCACGGTTGCCAGTTCAACAACAAAGCATTCAAGGCCTTCTGCAGCGAGCTGGGTATTCGCCATCGATTCACCTCTGTCGACCACCCCCAGACCAACAGGGAGGCCGAGGTCATGAACCGCACCATTCTCAGGGGGCTCAGGACCAGGCTGGATGGATCCAAGGGTCGATGGGTGGAGGAGCTCCCCAGTGTGATATGAGCTTACCACATGACCCCCAGAGCCCCGACCTGGACTTTATCGATGAGGCACACGACCAGGCAAGGCTGCGTATGGCAACCTTCCATCAGCGGGCAGCTAAATACTACAACGCCCGAGTTCATCCCAAGGTTTTTCACCACAGAGATCTGGTTTTAAGAAAGGCTGAAGTATCTAAGCCCACATAGGGGGGAAAATTATTCCCCAACTGGGAGGGTCCTTATCGCATCACCGAGACACTACACCGGAGGGCATACAGACTGGAAGAGCTCGACAGACAACCCATTCCGCGTACCTAGAACGCGGATAATCTCCGTCGATATTATCAATAATGTATCCCCCAGAACACAAGCAATAAAAGAAGTCCCTTCCAATGCCACAACCTGCTCTCCCCTACATCCAAGGACCAGATCTCACAAAAGAAGCTCACCGGCATCGCGGCTTATGGGACACCACTCGGTCCGGCTTGGAGATGCCCCCGAGTCGGTTCAAGTCCCTAATAGCTCCGTACCTGGTCGAGTCGCCCCTTGGGCAGTACACAAACCCCTGATGCGGTTCAAAAGGAGCTCACCGGCATCGCGGCTAATGGGACACCACTCGGTCCGGCTTGGAGACGCCCCCGAGTCGGTTCAAGTCCCTAACAACTCCGTACCCAATCGAATCACCCCTCGGGCGGCACACAAACCCCCGAGGCGGTTCAAAAGGAGCTTCCCGGCATCGCGGCTAATGGGACACCACTCGGTCCAGCTTGGAGACACCCCTGAGTCGGTTCAAGTCCCTAACAGCTCCGTACCCAATCGAGTCACCCCTCATGCGGCACACAAACCCCCGAGGCGGTTCAAAAGGAGCTCACCGGCATCACGGCTAACGGGACACACTCGGTCCGACTTGGAGATGCCCCCGAGTCGGTTCAAGTCCCTAACAACTCTGTACCCGGTCGAGTCGCCCCTCGAGCGGCACACAAACCCCTGAGGTAGTTCAAAAGGAGCTCATCGGCATCGCGGCTAACGGGACACCACTCGGTCCAGCTTGGAGATGCCCCCGAGTTGGTTCAAGTCCCTAACAGCTCCATACCCAGTCGAGTCACCCCTCGGGCAGCACACAAACCTCCGAGGCGGTTCAAAAGAGCTCACCGGCATCGCGGCTAACGAAACACCACTTGGTCCGGCTTGGAGATGCCCCCAAGATGGTTCAAGTCCCTAACAGCTCCATACCCGGTCAGTTCCCCTCGGGCGGCACACAAACCCCCGAGGTGGTTCAAAAGGAGCTCACCGGCATCGCGGCTAACGGAACACCACTCGGTCCGGCTTGGAGACGCCCCCAAGTCGGTTTAAGTCCCTAACAGCTCCGTACCTGGTCGAGTCGCCCCTCGGGCAGCACACAAACCCCCGAGGTGGTTCTAAAAGAGCTCGCCGACTCTCGTGATCTCCAAAATCAGGCCGAGTTGGTTCAGGCCTTCCCGGTCAAAGCCCCACTCAGCCCCCGGCGTTTTCAAGCCGATCTCGGCGCTAAGTTGCCCTCGGATTGTTCTAAGTTCTTAGAGTATTCGAGCGCAGACGAATCTCTTTTCAAACGGCATACGACGGCTCAAGGCATCCTAGGCAATTTCCTACGCGGTCGGCTCACACTTCGAAGACACATCTCAACATTGGCCAACCTGATGCAACAGTTCGGCCACGACATTATCAATATGTGCAACACTCAGGGTAAAGAGGCATCTCAGAAGAAAGGTCCTCTCTCGTCAATAGGTACGGGACCCATTTTATTGCTAGTCGCACGATGAAGACATTTAGCTCAGAAGAAAGAAGGAACGAGCAAGACAAAGGACAAAAGCGTCTTCACAAAAAGTTCTTCTTCATTGATAATGAAATTGAAATATAAAATTTGGCCCGAGGCCGGTTACAAAAGGAAAAAGGAAAAGAAACAACAACTTTTTAGGGCTTGCTTGGGCCTGGTTCTCCCTTGTCGTCCCCCTCCTCCACCGACTCCTCATCAGATTCCCTGGGACAGATTCCCTCGAGCTCAGCAATGTCGATTTTAAGAGCTGCAGACACCTTAGTCTTATACATCTCGAAGCCCTTGACGTAAGCATCGAGGCTGGCTTCGAGGACCTCCTTCCCGAACTCCGGCGAGGATTTGTAGTTGGAGACGGCCTGCCCCGCCTCGGCCTCGGCCCGCTGTGCCCTGGCCTCGGCCTCCCTGGCTCAGCCCTCGGCTTCTTCGGCGCGCGCATGGGCCTCGTCCGCGCAGGCCACGGCCCCGGCCTTCTTGTGACCTGCATCAATCGCCGCCTTCTCTGCGGTGGCCCGAGCCTCCTCACGCGCCACCCCGGCCTCCCTCTCGGCGCGTTGGAGCTAGTGTATTAGCTCCTCATTCTGCGCCGCGGCAGCCTTCAGCCAGTTCGAGACCAGATCCAATCTGGCCTTGGCCACGGATGCTCGGCCACTCTCGGCCTCGGCCCGGCATTCTGCCTCCTTTATTCGGCCACCCAGGTTTTCCTCCCGGTCCTTGGCCTCCTGGTGAAGTCGAGCGAGGCTTTGGGACTGCACCACGCTCTCCTTCCTGTACCTTTCGGCCCGTGCCATGGCCTTTGTGAGCACGTCTGAAGAGTGGACCATAGCCTCACGAAGGCCGATTGCGCCATTGGCCATCTGAAGCAAAGGGAACATGTTGTCTCTAAGAGATTGGAGCATCCAAAGACATGTCTAGAAACAGAGAGAGCTCAAAAGATTACCTGGACAACGGTAACCATCCCCATATCCAGGAGCGCAGAGTAGCTCAATCCCCACATCTCCTCCTCGAACTCGGTAGTCCGGACACCTGACAGAAGATGGGCGGCTTGTGCGGCGTCCACCATCGAGTTGAACCTAGGGACCGGCCGCGTCGGCCCCTCCTGCGGACCTTCGACCCGAGGACGGGTCGAGTGGCGCACCAACCATCGGGATGAGCTCTCCAGCCCATCCCTCTGCTCCCCGGTCGCCTCCATCCCAGCATGAGATTTCTCGGTGACTAGCTCCTTCCCTCCGGCAGTGGGGGGAGCCCTCTCCATCTCTGGCTCGACGGCAGCCGGAGGGCTGACAACAACTGTGACCTGCCCCGCCTCAGGCACGGCGGCGGCGGCAGGAGCTTCCTCCTCAAGATCCACAACCACCACGACGGCTCTAGGGGTGGCTGGAATCTCTCCCTCCTCCATCTCGGTCCCGGTCGGCCTTGGGACCACTTTTCCAGCCGACGCTTCCTTAGCCGGCTCCCCCATAGGCGTTGGAGCCTTGGGGACCTCAGCGGCTCGGGTCGGCTCGGTCCGCTCCCTCCTTCGAGCTTTCTTCGCCGGCCTTGATGTTTCCCCGGCTGCTGGCCTCTTTTGCTTCAAGGCGGCCTCAAACTCTCCGGCAGAGAACTTCATCGCTGCATCCAAAAACAAGAAGAGTTAACAAAGGCATACAGTAGTCCTCCGGTCAAGACAGAAGGAATCAGGCATCGTGCTTACCGACCGTCGGGGCCAACTCGGCTTCTATCAGGTTCTCCTTGGATAGGAGTTCCTTGTAGCCAGGTATTTGGCAGTTGGACAACTGGGTGAAGAGTTCCTATCTCTCTCCCCCACAGTGGCATTGTCATTGAAGCTGGTGTCTAGCTCCACCCAATTGGTCCTCACCCCCTCAACATGGGCAAATAAGAAGCGGAATTTCCATCCCCTAATCTTGGATGGAAGACTTAGGGGAAGGCCCTACCCGGCCTGGCGGTGAAGGCCCACCATGCCCCCTTACCTTGGCGGCGGAGTTTATAAAACGCACGGAACAGTGATAACCCCAGCCGGGCCTCCTGAAAATAGCAAAGGATAACAAAGGCGCAGATGATCCGAATCGAGTTTGGAGTCAACTGCGCCGGCACTAGCCTATATCTATCTAAAAGATTCAAGAAAAAGGGGTGGAGAGGAAGGTGCAGCCCGCACAGAAAAAATTCCTCATACAGAGCGACCCGATCAAGGTAGGTGGAGGTCACTCTATCGTTGGGCCCTGGCACGGACAGGTGAATGAAGTTGGGGACCATGTACTTGGCCCTAATGGCCTCTACGTCTTCAGGGGTTACGGTTGAGGCCACTCCGGACGGGCCTATCGGATCAGAACTCACCGCCGGAGGTGGTCTCGGACGGTGAGAGGACACAGGAACTGCCCTAATAGGGGAGGCTGAGGCGGACGAAGGCCCGGTCACCGTTGGTCGACTGCGGATGGCGATTCCGCCCACCGGACGAGGAACCTGACGGGCTAGGGAGGTTTGGTCTTCACTATCGGAAGGGGAATATTCAACTACATGCCTTTTACCCTCCCTAATGGCACGACGGTCTATGGATGAAAAGGAAAGATAAAACTAACCTGTAAATCAAAGGGGATTTGGAGACAAAAGGGCTCAAGTCGCAGAAGAACTTAGGAGGAGGAAAGCTGAGAGAAGGCAATGGCAATGTAAAAGTATTTCTCAGGCCCTTAGGGCGCTTTTATACCCCCATCTCCGAGCGACGATAATCGAGGTCCTACTACGTGGCGCTCTCCTATTGCGCCACGAGCTATCCGCTGGAAATCTCACCTGCGCCCGAGGCGTGCCGCCTCGATTCACCCCAAGGAGCGTGATCCCCGACCAATCGCGAGACATAGAAAAGGAGAAACAATGATGGCCTTCACCTTTTTCCATTCCCCCAATAAAGCTTCCTCATCAAGGCGTCCGACGCTAGCGTCAGCCCGCACCTACCGCATGATTGTGGAAGATCTTTGAAGCGACACTACCTCGAGACGATGCGCCAGCTCATCAAGCTATTAAAAGCGCACTAAAGAGCAATCATTTTTGAATTCTCGTGCCCCTCTCGCCCAAAGGGCAGCAGGCGCGTGGCCCTTCACGCTCAGGGGCGAGGGGGGGCATCTGATGTGGCTGACGTAGCCATAAGGGCAATTATGGCAAAAATCAAAATTCTAAGACGGCCCGCCCCGGCATCTCCAAGTCGACCGAGTCGGCACCGACTTTCCCTGGTCGGCCCCGCTCGGCCCCGGCATCTCCAAGTGGGCCGAGTCGGCACTGACCTTCCCTGGTCGGCCCCGCTCGGCCCCGGCATCTCCAAGTCGGCCGAGTCGGCACCGACCTTCCCTGGTCGGCCCCACTCGGCTCCAGGCATCTCCAAGTCGGCCGAGTCGGCACCGACCTTCCCTGGTCGGCCCCGCTCGGCCTCGGCATCTCCAAGTCGGCCGAGTCGGCACCAACCTTCCCTGGTCGGCCCCGCTTGGCCCTAGGCATCTCCAAGTCGGTCGAGTCGACATCGACCTTCCCTGGTTGGCCCCGCTCGGCCTCGGCATCTCCAAGTCGGTGAGTCGGCACCGACCTTCCCTGGTCGGCCCTGCTCGGCCCCGGCATCTCCAAGTCGGCCGAGTCGGCACCGACCTTCCCTGGTCGGCCCCGCTCGGCCCCGGCATATCCAAGTCAGCCGAGTCGGCACCGACCTTCCCTGGTCGGCCCCGCTCGGCCCCGGCATCTCCAAGTCAGCTGAGTCGGCACCGACCTTCCCTGGTCAGCCCCGGCATCTCCAAGTCGGCCGAGTCGGCACCGACCTTCCCTGGTCGGTCCCACTCGGCCCCAGACATCTCCAAGTCAGCCGAGTCGGCACCGACCTTTCCTGGTCGGCCTCGCTCGGTCCCGGCATCTCCAAGTCGACCGAGTCGGCACCGACCTTCCCTGGTCGGCCCCGCTCGACCCTGGCATCTCCAAGTTGGCCCCGGCCTTTCCGGGCCGGCCCCACCCCGGCATCTACAGGTCAGCCGAGCCAGTCCTGCTCGGCCTCGGTGCCCTCATGAGGATCGAGGCTGCCCCAAGCCGATCTCAGAACGGTCCTGGCAGTCCACACCGCCGTTCCTCTGACGCGCGCCGCCTGGCATCCCCAGGCCCAACTACCCACTAGCCACGCCGCTGATGGGACAAGACCTAACTACCTATTAGCCCTACTGACTGATGGGACGTAGCCCACCAACCGCTGTCTTCCCTCTTCGATGGGACAGAACCCACCGACCAGCTCAAATTCACGCAACCCCATGAACTCCACGAACATTTCTTCCTTACGGAACTCCACGTGATCGTGCAGGCATCAACCCCCTATAAAAGGGTAAGTCCACTCAAAAACAAGGTACGTAAACTCATACACTCGCTACCCTAATACCCAGAAGGGAATTCCTCTCTTTCTGAGATCCCATTTTTCTCCCAGAGATCGTCTGAGCTTTTCCTCAGTTGTGACCCAGGTTACTGACTTGAGCGTCGGAGGGTCCCCATCGAAGCATCCCTCTGGTCCTGGGACTTTTTGCAGGCCACTCGATCTAGCGCAGGACAACGGATTAAGCGGCTCTCTTCTCCCGATATTCAAGACCAGTGATCCGGCGTCATCAAGTTACTTAGCATGTTTGTTTAAGTTTAACGATCTTAACGGAATTATTTTAAAGAACTCACAAGAGAATATATATATATATATATATATATATATCTGTGTGTGTGTGTGTGTGTGTGTGTAAAGTGGCGTGTTGGTGACAAATAAATACATGTTGATCACAAAGCGATGACCATAGCGTTGGTGCCAACTTTAGTCCAAGGCCAACCAATCGTAGCCTTCTCAATAATCTGGTCTAAGAGAATATTTGAAACTCGTCCAGCAACAACGATTTGTTTTACATTAAATCATGAAAAAATCTTTGTACATGCCTCGATGCATGAAGTGAGCATCGAAGCCTTCGATTGGCTAGCATCCGTGCGAGCATGTACAAAATGCGCCATAGCTTATTGAACCGCACGTGGGCATGTAACCAATAGCCATATCTAATGGATTGAACATGATGCACAAAGTCCCTATATATATATATATATATATATATATATATATATATATATATATATATATATATATATATATATATATATATATATGAGAGCGTGCGGTCAATAACTACGTTCAATGCATGCAATGCATAAAGTCGTTCCCTTAAATCACATACCATTTAGTCGTGCACCGGAGAACAAAGTCGTTCCCTTAAATCACATACCAATTATCTTTATGACTCTATCTCTCCCTCTCTTAACCCATTGCCCTTCTGGAAGCTTGGCCGTTATTTTATTTACCTTCCATCGCTGTTCCTGATGTCAGCAATGATCTAACACAAAAAAAAAAACAAAAAACAAAAACAACAAGACGTGACACCTAATTTGATTAAAGAAAGAAATGATGGATGAAAGTTCAAAACGTCACATTGACGTGTTGGTTGACCATTCATGAAGTCCAAAAATCCGGTTTGGTGCACAAACCGGGAAGGTCCCTCCTACCTCCTTCTTCCGTCCTTTTTCTTGCCCACAGCAATGGCTTTATTTTATTTTTCGAAAATCTCCGGTTCTCCTTATAAATCGAGAAAGCCTTACCTCTCTCCTCTGTCGGACGAAATATTAATCTCTCTGTTTCATTTTCTTTTTCTCTTCTCTCTCTGGATTTGGCCATGGATACGTTCTTTATATCACACGGGTCTCCGACGCTGTCGATCGACGAGAGCATGGCGGCGAGGCACTTCCTCCAGTCGTGGAAGGCCAAGGTGTTCCAGCCCGTCCCCAAGGCCATCCTCGTCGTCTCCGCCCACTGGGAGACCGCCGAGCCCGCCGTCAACGCCGTCGACGGCCCCTCCGACACCATCTACGACTTCTATGGCTTCCCCAAACCCATGTACCAGGTTACCGTCTCCTCGTTCCCTCCATTCCCTTTTCGAGAATTTCCTACGAATCATAAAATCTTTCCCATTTGGTTATGAAATTTGATGAATCTAATCGGTTCTATTATAACTTGCCCTTCTTATTGAAAACATAATACCAATTGAGATAAAGAATGCTAGCTAAAGAGACCTATTTTACTGAAAGAAGAATTAGTTTATGCAATTGTGAAAAGAGAAACAAAGCTACTCTTGTTTTCTAAAGGAAAAATGTTGAATTATTTGGGAGAAAAAAAGGATATGCTCAGGAGTTTCTGAGATTAGTAGAATTAAGAAAGGAATATGAAAATATTTGAACAACAGGAAGCTTATATTAAAGTCTCTAAAAGCCTGAAGATCTTTTGTAGTGAATTAGCTCGCTGAACAATTCATTAAGGACAACATTACATTTTATTCATTGGAATGCTTGTTGAGTGATCTAATCATTAAGACGTCAAATCATTGCCTGTTGGAGGGAGTGGTGGGTGGTCTCAAGCAGCTTAGGTTAGGAAGAGGGATAAATTTTAGTTTATTCTATTTATTTAGAGAAAATGAGAAAAATGCTTGGTTTCTTCTATTCTTTGGGGAAGAATTTGGTCATATGACAGGAAAGGGACATAGAACATCTTGATTATATAATCAGGGTTGAAGGAAGAGTGGTTTGGTCTATCCAAGTAGATAAAAAAAATAGACTAACAAAAGTTTTTTTGGTGTTGCAATCAAGAACTAATACTTCTATTTGTTTAATAAATCAGCAGAAAGATTTGACAATGTGAATAATTTCAAAACTAATAATTTTCATTGTTAAACCCTAAAACAATCTTTGCTCAAAGGAGGACGTAGTTATAATTAACAACACATATCATTGTCTAACTATATGATAAAAATAAAAAATATTTTCTTATATTCAAGGAGGTATATGAAGCGTATATTATTATTATTTGTGGTTGAATTAGGTCAGTTTGGATTTGGATTGAAAATTTAATGATCCAAGTCTGAAACAAGTCATGCTTTTGAATTCAAGCCGAATTCAAATGACTTTGCTTGGATTGGACTGGATTAATTTTGGATGGGTTCCAAATAAGAAGCTGGTTAGTTCAATCTACTTACATCCCTGATACAGGGTTGGCTATTATGGTATGTGTCATATTATGCTAAGAAAGACTATAATGCTGTGGCACTGGCCTGACACTGAATGGTGCTGTGGCACTTCAAACGTGCAACTCCTTTAAGCCAACCAATAACATTTCATAATGCTTAGCTATTTGGTTGTAACACCTGACAAAACAAAACAGTTATTATATCAGTTTCCAGTTTCCAGCTCAATTTACTACATATATCTTGGTTTTTTAAAAAAAAAAAAAACGCCAGGTTTCAATCAGGCAACTCTCCAAGATTGTCACCCTTCTTTGCGGTAAACAATTAAGATACCATGTATTATTATCTAACATCAGTGCTGTCTTGTTCCAGCTCAAGTATCCTGCACCTGGCGCACCCCATTTGGCCAAGAGGGTAAAGGAGTTGCTGCAACAAGGGGGCTTTGGCCATGTCAAAGAAGATAAACCCGTGGGCTTGATCATGGTGCATGGGTTCCACTTATGCTCATGTACCCAGAGGCTAACATTCCTGTGTGCCAACTCTCTGTCCAAATTCAGCAGGATGCCAGACACCATTACAACATGGGGAAGGCCCTGGCTCCACTTCGAGAGGAGGGAGTCCTTATTTTTGGGTCAGGAAGTGCTACACACAACCTGAGGATGATCAGCCGAGGTGAAGGCAATTCTGGCAATCCACCCAAGTGGGCACTGGATTTTGATACTTGGCTCACAGAGTCTCTCCTCAATGGAAGGTATACTTAAAAGCAATTCAACATTGGGATCGTTGATGGCTTATTCTGTTTGAATGTGTTTGATAATTTCTATCAGTTTGTTACTTAAGTACATTGCAATTCTAGTGACTTCTATTTGATGGGAATATCTTTGGGGCAGATATGAAGATGTGATGCAATACGAGGAGAAGGCACCTTGTGCGAAGATTGCACACCCCTGGCCAGACCACTTCTACCCCCTTCATGTGGCTCTTGGGGCGGCAGGTGGAAGGTGAAGGCTGAACTGATCCACCATAGCTGGACCAACAGCTCACTTTCTTATTCCTCTTATCGGTTTGCAGCTGCTTAGTGATATGGTACAAACTAGCAAATAAATAAGAAGCCTGCTGTAAGCTCTGTTACAAATTTCTTTCTTCTATCATTGTGTAGTATGGGTTCATCATAGCGACTTGATTTCAGCTCCATGATGAATAATGTACCTTTAGAAATTGTCATCCAACATGGTGTTGTGGGGCATGTTCATTACTTTGAATAAATCTCTTATCTTGTATATTTTTATCATGCAACATGGTGTTAGGGGGGCCGTTTATTTCCTTAAAAAAAAATTAGAGCGAGATCCTTTCAAGTTTGATTGATTTATACATTTGATCCCAAAAGGATTCTTTTTTTTTCCCTGATGACCCAAAAACTCTATTTCATTGCACAAAAATCCTTTGGATCCATGTTTGTAATGAGGTGTTAGCATGTGATGGTCACATGGTACCCAATCTTTTAGGTAACTCAAAATTATCATTCCGTTTTGGCTTCAAAGTCTGAATGGGCATGGTTTTGATAGGCAGACAGAAAGGATACGTGCAATTTAAGTGATCATCTCTTTCCTTGCCATCTCATTAGGGTTTTAGTCTAGCCAAGCCCTCTCTTTCATGTGGTGAAGGGAGTGAATAGGGGATAGAATGGAGTGCTTAGAGAGGAACATGAGAGTAGCTAATTGTCTCCTCTGAAATGCCAATGAAGGGCTCCACCGAAGACCTTTAGGGCTGCTGCCAATCCTAGATGTTGGTTTTATGGTTGCTTCATATACCAAATATAATGGCAAGAAGAGGGTTGAAGGCTCCAATTTTGATTTCTAAGAAAGAGTTTTTATCTTTTGTATAGACAAAAAGAAGATGTGACTTTTTTTGTTGGCATGATCCTTCATCCCCACCTTACACAAAAGAGCTCCTGAGTAAAAGAGGCTTCAAAATGATTTTCAGGTCTGCAAATCAAGCAAAAAATGCTTGGCATTGTGATGCCCTGAAAAGTCTCACATTGGGAATTTAAAAAGGGGTTGAGTGGTTTATATTTGTAAAGTAAGAAGGACAAAATACTAATTGGATTCTTTTTGGGCTATAGTGGCCCAAGTTGATGTGGATCTTGTTCGTCTTGCTTTCTTATAATGAAATGAATTCGTAGGTTTTCCGACCCAGATCATTACAATATGGTATCAGAGCCAAGTTTGACCTTAAAGATAAAATTCAGAATTAGTCCTAGTCAAGACATTAAGATGACTTGGGAGAGTAATGACCTTATATAAACAGTAAAAAAAACTGTTATGAAAGCATGAGATTAATGATTTAACTTGTGAAATGTAAAGAAATGATTGAAATGTGAATGACAGAAAATTATAGAAATGGCTCATCGTACAAGGAGTTAACGTAATGGTGATGGATCTCATGTTGGCAAAACAAACCAACGCGGAGGTCCAAATGTTTCTGGAGGATCTGACTCTGTAGAACTGATAGGAAATGCTCAAGCAAACTTTCATACTGAAATATTGCGGGCTCTTTCTGGAGTCGTGCAAGTGGTATAGACCATGCAACAACAACAGCAAGGTCCACTTGCACAGCAAACTCAACTGTCCAGCAAGATCAATCTGTTCAGCAAAGTCAGCCTACTCATCAGGGTCTACCTAACCCACAGGGTCCTTCTGTCTAATCAGATCACCAATCTCAGCCTTAGCAAGGGGGGACCAGAAGTTTTTTTAAATTTAAAGGGTTAGCCCCTACCCCTTTCATTGGCTCCACCAATCCTACCGATCCTGAGAGATGGATAGTAGAAATGGAAAAACATTTAATGTTTATGGCAGCCAAGAAGAAGAATGAATCAGATTTTTCACCTATCTTCTTCAAGGCGAGGCCTATGATTGATGGCTACTATAGGAGAGCAGGTTGAATGGCAGGATTCCTTCCTTCTTGGGATGAGTTCAAGGAGATTTTTTTTTAACAAGTATTTTCCTAAGAGTGTTCGGGGCCAAATGGAGTCTGAATTCATCAAATTGGAATAAAAGAATATGATTGTGGCTCAATATGAAGCTGAGTTTACCAGATTGGCCCGCTTCGCCCCTACTATGGTAGCAACTGAAAAGGCTAAGATCTGTAGATTTACTGAAGGATTAAGGGCTAGATTGAGGCAAGCTATGAATGCTTTTGAACTTTCTTCCTATGTTGTTGTTGTCAATAAAACCCTGGTGATTGAAAGAGACTTGAATGAGGTGCAGCGGGAAAGAGATCGGCAAATGAAGAGGAAGAGATCCTTTTCTGGTCAGGGTTCTGGACAGTCAAAGAAAGGAGGTTCAAAACAAGCTTCCTCTGGCCAGAAGGGTAATGAAGCCCAATGCCCTCATTGTGGGAATTATCACCCAGGCAAGGACTATCGTAGAGTAACTGGTGCCTGCTTTATTTGTGGCAAAATGGATCATAGAATTGCCACTTGTCCATTCAAGAATGATCGGCGACCTCCTTCAGATCAAGGAAGATATCTGCAGCAGCCCGGAACTCCAGGGAGGGTCTATACCCTTACACAACAAGATGTTGCTGCCTCTATCTCGGTGGTGATAGGTATGTCTATTTATGATTTACAAGTTATAGCATTCATATCTTGTGTAGTACATTGATCTTGAATGATAGATAAGATAGATGAATATTATAATCAAAGTTTATGACATCTTAGAAAGGTTCAAATTTTTATGATCAAGCATGATAAAAGTAGCCAACTCTTTTACTCGCATCTTAATAGATTTGGGTGCTACACACTCATTCATATCTAAAGTCTTCACTATCAAGAATGCATCTTTGACACTAGTGCCATTAGAGCTAGAGTTGAATATTTCTCTTCCCAATGAGGATGTGCTAGTAGTAGATTCAGTATGTAGATCTTGCCTGGTAAAAATTGAGGATAAAGATTTAGAAGCTGATTTGCTAGTCCTTCCATTGAAAGATTTTGATGTAATTCTAGGAATGGATTGGTTGGCCTCCTACAATGCTTCAGTAGACTGTGTCAAGAAAATTGTGATTTTTAAAATTTCAAATCAGTTTGAATTTAGTTTTACTGAAAGCTAGGAGAGTCTTGCCTCGATGTTGGTATCAGCTTTACAGGCTGGTAAATATCTGAAGAAAGGTTGTTAGGGGTTTCTTGCTATGGTCAAGGATCTTCAGCAAAAAGTAATTAAACTAGAAAATATTCCAATGGTTTAGAAATTTTTGGATGTCTTTCCTGAGGAATTGATCGAATTACCCCTAAAACGGGAGGTTGAGTTCACTATTGATCTGGCCCTTGGCACTAGACCTATATCTAAGGCTCCTTACCGCATAGCCTCAGCTGAACTAAAGGAGCTGAAGAGTCAGTTGCAGGAGCTTCTAGATTGGGGATTCACCAAACCCAGTTTCTCCTTGGGGTGCCCCAGTGCTGTTTGTTAAGAAAAAGGATGGCAGTCTTTGGCTCTGCAATGATACCAAGAAATTAAAAAGGTGACAGTGCGGAACAAGTATCCTTTGCTAAGGATTGATGATTTGTTTGATCAACTCCAAGGAGCTCAAGTGTTCTCAAAGATTGATCTTCGATTAGGGTATCATCAACTTATGATTAAGGCTGGGGATGTGCCCAAGACTGCATTCAGAGCTAGGTATGGCCATTATGAGTTCTTAGTAATGTCGTTTGGATTGACAAATGCCCCAACAACATTCATGGATCTAATGAACAGGGTCTTTAAACCATACTTGGACCAATTTTTAGTAGTCTTTATTGATGACATCCTAGTGTATTCGAGAAGTCAGAAGGAGCATGAGGATCACTTGAGGATTGTTCTGCAGACTCTTCGGGAGAATAAATTGTATGCCATGCTACAGAAATGTGACTTCTAGATGAGCCAAGTATCTTTCTTGGGTCATGTGATATCTAGAGATGGCATATCTATGGATTCGAAAAAGATTAAGGCTATTGTGAACTAGAGTCGACCTTCTAATGTGTCTGAAATCAGGAGCTTTCTGGGGCTAGCAAGGTATTATCGCAGGTTCGTTGAGGACTTCTCTCGCATTGCTCTACCCTTGACCCACTTAACTCAAAAGCGAGTAAAGTTTGAATGGACTGAGGATTGTGAGAGAAGTTTTCAGGAGCTCAAGCAACATTTGGTATCAGCTCCTATCCTTGCCCTTCTATCAGGATCTGGAGGGTTCACCTTGTTTACTGATACTTCTTAGAAAGGATTGGGATGTATCCTAATGCAGAATAGAAAGGTGATAGCTTATGCTTCTAGACAGTTAAAGCCTTATGAGAAGAACTATCCTATCCATGATCTGGAATTAGTAGCAGTAGTTTTTGCTTTGAATATTTGGAGGCATTATCTGTATGGGGAGACTTGTGATGTATATACAGATCATCAAAGTTTGAAATACATCTTTTCGCAGAAGGAATTAAATTTGAGGCAAAGGAGGTAGTTGGAGTTCCTGTGTCTATAGTGTCAGATCGGGATACTAGATTTGTGTCCCAATTTTGAAAGAGTCTTCATACACTACAAGAAAAATAAAATATTGCGATGCCCAAATGCGTCGCAATTGCGTCGCTAAACATGCTATTGCGACGCAATAGCGACGCAATGACGGCGTCGCTCAGATGTCCGTCGCAATACCCATTTGTCGCAATTGCATCGCAATATTGCGACGCTCTGCGATGCAACATTGCGTCGCAATATTACGACGCATCCAAATACGTCGCTAAATTTAAAATTAATTTTTAATATTTAAAATTATTATTAAATATTGCGACGCACTAAATTGCATCGCAATATTGCGATGCATCTAGCTGCGTCGCAATATTTAATAATAATATTTTTGATATAATAGCGACGCAATTTGAGTCGCTAATGCGTCGTAAATAAAAATTTTTTTAAAATATTGCGACGCAAGGTCATTGCGTCGCAATATTTATTAAAATATTTTAGATATAATAGCGACGCAATTTTAGTCGCTAATACGTCGCTATTAAATTTATTTTTAAATTATTGCGACGCCAGGTCATTGCATCGTAATATTTAATAATAATATTTTAAAAATATTAGCGATGCAATTGCAGTCGCTAATGCATCGCTAAATAAATATTTTTTTAAAAAAATAAAAATTTTAAATTAAAACGGTTAATATAATTTTGTTACATTTAAATATGATCGAAACATTCTTCACTCATATTGATCCAAACAATAATCATTCAATTTCCAAAAATAATTCATATATTAAAATTTTGAAGTTTTCATGTACAACATAAAAAAAGAAAAAATACATCAAGAATCTGGGCGATCACGTGGAGGCTGTGGAGGCTGAAGACTCTGCGATAAGCGGCTAACCATATCCCGCAAATAATGCATCTCATCTCGCATGTCTGCAATCTCCTGATCCCGGCCTCGCATACGATCCTCGAAATCCTGCTCGACCTCCTGGCGAACCTCCTCTGCAATAGATCTGCGAAGGTCGTGTAAATGCTCGGGAGGAAGATCACCAGAAAGTCATGAGCTGGAGGCCTGATGGGGAAAATATGTAGAAGCTCTAGTGCCCAGACCATAGACCCTGCGGTCTCGTGGCTGGGCACCAACAGTCTCCAAAAACACACACCGACTCTCCTCTGCTGAGAGTTCGACGGGCGTCTCCCCATCAGTAGAGTCGACCTGCGATGCCTGGGAGCGAAGCTCCTCGACTCGTGTCTTTAAATTATGAAATCAACAATAAATGAGTTAATAAATTTCTCGAAATAAAATTTTAGAAATTAAACAGATACTATATAAATCTAATTTCTTACCGCAACCTCCCGTGATCGCGTGTCGACCCAGGAACCGTCCCTCCTGGTGTGTGTCGCCTGAATAGACGAAACTCACCAGGATCTCCGCCCTCCTGCTCAGACTATAACATTAAAAAAATGATATTAATATAAATATTTGTAAATAACTAAAATAGTAATTAAAATATTTATATTTTCTTACCATACGCCGTCTATGCTCCTGAATCGAAATGGAGCCCGAAGTATGGCGGGAGAGACCCGTGCCAGGACCGCCCTTCTCAGATCGGCGGTTCGTGCTGGCTGATGCAGACCTCCTGCGCCAGCCATCGGACTTCCAGGCCTGCTGCCACTCATGCCAAATACCCTCTGGCACGTGCGCAGGACGCTGACCCGATGACCTCCAACGATGAAGCATGTCGGAGTATCTGCGTCCCGTCAGAGCCTCCCATGCTGCCCTAATGGCATCATGGCTGGCAGGATCCCACGTATACTTTTTCTGCATTAAAATAAATAGTTAGTTTTTGAATTTATTAAGATTAAGAAATTTTATATCAGTGATAAATTGTATTTAATAAGTTTACCTGAAACTCAGAAAAATAAAACTCTCTTGTGGCTGGAGATACGTGGCGCCAATCGTAGCCACTGGGATCTGCACGCCTCTGAAATACGGCGCTGATGTGTCTGGATACATGATGCTGCTCAAAAAATCTGTTAAAAAAATGCATGTTTATAAGTAATTGACTTAAAAACATAAACATATATTTTTAATTAGTATATACTTACAGCCCCTGAGCATCGAGTCGAAGTACGGTGCGGCCGATGATGGAAGAACTCTCGGAGGTATGTGCCGATCGGCTGGATGGTAAAACTGCTGGAGAGATCGAAGGCTGTGCAACTGCTGGAGATCCGAACTCTCCATCTCCGACGCTCATATGATCTGATGCAGCAGGGCTACGTCCCTGCTCACTCCGTCTGTCGTCGGTAGATCTACCTCTGCCCGTTATACTGAAGATACTAAAGATTCATACAATTAAATTACGATTAATGATTGACTATGTAAAAATTTAACACTTATAAAAAAAGTTAAATTTTAAAAAACCTCTATGTTTAATCGGTGTCATTTGTTTCGTGAAATGTTGGTTCAACATCCGATGTCGTATCGGACTGCGATTCAGTTTCATTATCTTTTTTTTTTGATAGGGTGCCAGGCCACCGGCGACCACGGCAGCGGCTGTGGCTGGAGAAGACAAAATGGGGGGGGGGTTTCCCCACCCCCCACCCCTGTTACAATTTTTTTTTTTTTTTGACAGTGGCCTGGCCACCGTGGCCGTGGCCAGGCCTTGTCCGGCCGCGGCCACGACCGTGGCCGGAGAAGACAAAATGGGGGGGGCGTTTCCCCACCCCGCCTGTTACAAAAATTTTTTTTTTTTTTTGACAGTGGCCTGGCCACCGTGGCCAGGCCACTGCCGGCCATGGCAGAGGCCGTGGCCGGAGAAGACGGCCACGGCAGCGGCCGTGGCCGCCTTGTCGTCCGGCCACGGCCCCCCCCCCACTGTTACAAAAAAAAAAAAAAATTTGACAGTGGCTTGGCCACCGTGGCCAGGCCACTGCCGGCCACGGCAGCGGCCGTGGCCGCCTTGTCCGGTCGCGGCCACGGCCGTGACCGGAGAAGAAAAAAGGGGGGGGGGGCGGGGGGGTTCCCCCCCCCCCTGTTACAAATTTTTTTTTTTTTTGACAGTGGCCTGGCCACCGTGGCCAGGCCACTGCCGGCCACGGCAGCGGCCGTGGCCGCCTTGTCCGGCCGCGGCCACGGCCGTGGCCGGACAAGAAAAAAAGGGGGGGGGGGTTCCCCCCTGTTACGAAATGATTTTTTTTTTTTGACAGTGGCCTGGCCACCGTGGCTAGGCCACTGCCGGCCACGGCAGCGGCCGTGGCCGCCTTGTCCGGCGCGGCCACTGCCGTGGCCGGAGAAGAAAAAAAAGGAGGGGGGTTTCCCCCCTGTTACCAAATTTTTTTTTTTTTTGACAGTGGCCTGGCCACCGTGGCCTGGCCACCGTGGCCAGGCCACTGCCGGCCATGGCAGCGGCCGTGGCCGGAGAAGATGGCCATGGCAGCGGCCGTGGCCGGAGAAGATGGCCACGGCAGCGGCCGTGGCTGCCTTGTCCGGCCGAGGCCACTGCCGTGGCCGGAGAAGAAAAAAAGGGGGGGGGGGGGGGGGGGGGTTTCCCCCCCCTGTTACCAAATGTTTTTTTTTTGTGACAGTCACTGCCGGCCACCGTGGCCAGGCCACTGCCGACCACGGCAGCGGCCGTGGCCGGAGAAGACGGCCATGGCAGCGGCCGTGGCCGCCTTGTCCGGCCGCGGCCACTGCTGTGGCCGGAGAAGAAAAAAAGGGGGGGGTTTCCCCCCCTGTTACCAAATGTTTTTTTTTTTGTGACAGTGGCCTGGCCACCGTGGCCATGCCACTGCCGGCCACGGCAGCGGCCGTGGCCGGAGAAGACGGCCACGGCAGCGGCCGTGGCCGCCTTGTAGTGCCCCCCCTGTTACCAAACATTTTTTTTATTTTACAGTGGCCTGGCCACCGTGGCCAGGCCACTGCCGGCCACGGCAGCGGCCGTGGCCGGAGAATACGGCCACGGTCTTGGCCGTGGCCGGAGGGAAATATTAAAAAAAAAAAATTTAGAGAGTGTGGGGGCTTACCTTGGTCGAGAGAAGATGGCGGAGTCGGAGGAGAACGCCGGGGAGCCGGAGCACCAGAGTGGGGAGCCGGAGCAGCGAGGTGGGAGCCGGAATTTTTTTAGAAGAAGAGGGCGGCGGCTAGGTCAAGACGGGAAGAAGAAGAAGAGAAGGTCGGCTTATATATAAGTAATTAGCGACGCAATTTATTGCGTCACTAAATGGTCGCAATATTTTTTAAAAAAAATTATTATATATTAGCGATGCATTAATGCGTCGCTAATCCATCGTTAATTTGGTTTATTATAATTTATGAAAAAATAGTGACTCAAATAATTGCGTCGCTAATGCGTCGCTAACTTAGCGCCAATGTCCGGTGAAAAAATTATTTTTATTTTCTAAGAAATGCATCGCTAAGGCATCGTAATATTTTTTTTAATATTTTTAATTGATTAAAATAATAACTTATTACAATAATTGTAATGCAAACATTGCATCGCAATAATTTTTAAATATTTATAAATGATAATATTTATAATTAATGTTAATAATTGCGACACAAAATTGCGTCGCAATAATTTTTTAATGTTTTTAATTAGATATATTTATTTAAAAAACATTGCGACGTAAATTATGCGTCGCAATATTATATTTCTTTTATTTATTAATACTAAAAAAATTTATATTTACTAAAAATAATTGCGACGCATACATTGCGTCGCAATATTTGTTTATTTTTTTCCTAAAATGCGTCGCTACGCGTCGCCAAAATTTTAAATATTTATTAATGATATTATTTATAATTTACGATAATAATTGCGACGCCTTATTGTGTCCCAATAATTTTTTAATATTTTTATTAGATATATTTATTTAAAAAATATTACGACGCAAATTATGTGTCGCAATATTATTTTTCTTTTATTTATTAATATTAAAAAAATTTATATTTACTAAAAATAATTGCGACGCATACATTGCGTCGCAATATTTGTTTATTTTTTTCCTAAAATGCGTCGCTACGGCATCGCAAATTTTTTTAAATATTTATTAATGATATTATTTATAATTTACGATAATAATTGCGATGCCTTTTGTGTTGCAATAATTTTTTAATATTTTAATTAGATATATTTATTTAAAAAACATTGCGACGCAAATTATGCGTCGCAATATTATATTTTTTTATTTATTAATACTAAAAAAATTTATATTTACTAAAAATAATTGCGACGTATACATTGCATCGCAATATTTGTTTATTTTTTTCCTAAAATGCATCGCTACGGCGTCGCAAATTTTCTTAAATATTCATTAATAATATTATTTATAATTTACGATAATAATTGCGACGCCTTATTGCGTCGCAATAATTTTTTAATATTTTTAATTAGATATATTTATTTAAAAAACATTGCGATGCAAATTATGCATCGCAATATTATATTTCTTTTATTTATTAATACTGAAAAAAAATTATATTTACTAAAAATAATTGCGACGCATACATTGCGTCGTAATATTTGTTTATTTTTTTCCTAAAATGCGTCGCTACGGCGTCGCAAAAATTTTTAAATATTTATTAATGATAATATTTATAATTTACGATAATAATTGCGACCCCTTATTGCGTCGCAATAATTTTTTAATAGATCCGACGGTTGCGATCGATCCTAGCCATGATAGATCCCGGTCGGCGATAATCCGACGGTTGCAATCGGTCCAAGATATGATCGATCTCGTTCGGCGACGATCCGACGGTTGCGATCGATCCAAGCCATGATCAATCTCGATCGGCGATGATCCGACGGTTGCGATCGATCGAAGCCATGATCGATCCCGGTCGGCAACGATCCGACGGTTGCGATCGATCCAAGCCATGATCGATCTCGTTCGGCGATGATCCGACGGTTGCGATCGATCCAAGCCATGATCGATCCCGATCGGCCACGACCGATCCCGGACCGTTGCGAGCGGTCCAAGATCGCTGGCGATCCGAAGGTTGCGATCGATCCAAGCACTGATCCTGATCGTCCACGACCGATCTAGGACCATGGCGATCGGACCGATCGGCGTCGATCCGATGGATGCCATCACTCCAAGCCCTGATCCTGATCCGCCACGATCGATCTCGGACCACGGCGATCGATCCGATCGGCGACGATCCGACGATTGCGATCGATCCAAGCCCTGATCCCGATCGGCCACAACCGATCCCGGACCGTTGCGATCGGTCCGAGATCGCTGACGAACCGACGGTTGCGATCGAACCAAGCCCTGATCCCGGTCGGCCACGACTGATCTCGGACCGTGGCGATCGGTCCGATCGGCGATGATCCGACGGTTGCGATCGATCCAAGCCCGATCCCGATCATCCATGACAGATCTCGGACCATGGCGATCGCACCGATCGGCGTCGATCCGATGTTTGCCATCGATCGAAGCCCTGATCGATCCCGATTGGTGATCAACGATCTCGGACCGTCGCGATTGATCCGATAGGCGACAATCCGATGATTGCGATTGATCCAAGCCGTGATCCCGATCGGCCACAACCGATCACGGACCGTGGCGATCGGTCTGATCGGCGACGATCCGACGGTTGCGATCGATCCAAGCCCTCATCCCGATCGGCCACGACCGATCCCGAACCATTGCGATCGGTTCGAGATCGCTGACGAACCGACGGTTGCGATCGAACCAAGCCCTAATCCTGATCGGCCACGACTGATCTTGGACCGTGGCGATCGGTCCGATCGGCGATGATCCGACGGTTGCAATCGATCCAAGCCCTGATCCCGATCGGCCACGACCGATCCCGGACCGTTGCGATCGGTCCAAGATCGCTGGCGATCCGACGATTGCGATCGATCCAAGCACTGATCCCGATCGTCCACGACCGATCTAGGACCGTGGCGATCGGACCGATCGGCGTCGATCCGATGGTTGCCATCGCTCCAAGCCCTGATCCTGATCCGCCACGACCGATCTCGGACCACGGCGATCAATCCGATCGGCGACGATCCGACGATTGCGATCGATCCAAGCCCTGATCCCGATCGGCCACAACTGATCCCGGACCGTTGCGATCAGTCCGAGATCGCTGACGAACCGACGGTTGCGATCGAACCAAGCCCTGATCCCGATCGGCCATGACTGATCTCGGACCATGGCGATCGGTCCGATCGGCGATGATCCGATGGTTGCGATCGATCCAAGCCCTGATCCCGATCGTCCATGACCGATCTCGGACCGTGGTGATCGCACCGATCGGCGTCGATCCGACGGTTGCCATCGATCGAAGCCCTGATCGATCTCGGTCGGCGATCAACGATCTCGGACCATCGCGATCGATCCGATAGGCGACAATCCGACGATTGCGATCGATCCAAGCCGTGATCCTGATCGGCCACGACCGATCTCGGACCGTGGCGATCGGTCCGATCGGCGACGATCCGATGGTTGCGATCGATCCAAGCCCTCATCCCGATCGGCCATGACCGATCCCAGACCGTTGCGATCGGTCCGAGATCGCTGACGATCCGACGGTTGCGATCGATCCAAGCCCTGATCCCGATCGGCCATGACCGATCTCAAACCATGGCGATCGGTCCAATCGGCGACGATCCGAGGGTTGCGATCGATCCAAGCCCTTATTCCGATCGGTCACGATCGATTTTGGACCGATCACTATTAACATAATTAATTTTTTAAAATACATTGCGATGCAAAGGGTTGCATCATAATTTTTTAATATGATAATTATATTATATAAAAATTAATTTTATTTATAATAATTACGACGCAATAAGTGTGTCGCTAAATTAAAACATAATTTTCCTAATTAATTTTTTGGTTTATTGTGTCGCTAATGCATCGCTATTTAACATAATTAATTTTTTAAAACATTGCAACGCACTGTGTTACGTCGCAATTATTTTTTCTCATATTTATACTTTATAAAATTAATTTTATTTAAAATAATTGCGACGCAGTTATTGCATCGCTAAATTAAAAAATAATTTTTCTAATTTTCTAGTTTATTGCGTCGCTAATGCATCGCTATTTATATATTTAATTTTTTTTAAAACATTGCGATGCACTGAGTTGCGTCGCAATATTTTTTCCTAATATTTATACTTAATAAAATTTAATTTCATTTAAATTATTGCGACGTAATTGGTGCATCGCTAAATTAAAAATAATTTTTTTTAATTTTCTGATTTATTACATCGCTAATGCGTCGCTATTTAATATATTTAATTTTTTTAAAAACATTGCGACCCACTGATTTGCATCGTAATATTTTTTTCTAATATTTATATTTTATTAAATTTAATTTCATTAAATTATTTGTGATGCAATTGGTGCGTCACTAAATTAAAAATAATTATTCTAATTTTTTGGTTTATTGCATCGCTAATGCGTTGCTATTTAACATATTTAATTCTTTTAAAAATATTGCGACGCACTGTGTTGCATCGCATATTTTTTTTCCGATGTTTATATTTTATAAAAAAATAATTTAAAAATATTGCGACGCATTATTTGCATCACTAAATAAAAAATTAATTTTTTTTAATTTTCTGGTTAATTGAGTCCCTAATGCGTCGCTAAGGCGTTGCAATATTTTATTGTCACAAAGGCGTCGCAAAGTGGTCGCAATTTAGCGATGCATAATTGCGTCGCTAAATTTGCATCGCTATTTCAGTATTTTCTTGTAGTGATAAGGCTCTAGGGACCGCATTGAATTTTAGCACAGCTTTTCATCCTCAGATAGATGGACAGTCCAAAAGAACTATCCATATTTTGAAAGATATGCTGAGAGCATGTGTGATGGACTTAGGAGGTGCTTGGGATAACCACTTACTCTTAGTAGAATTTACCTATAATAATAGTTATCAGGCCAGCATTCAAATGGCTCCTTTTGAAGCTTTATATGCAGAAAGTGTAGATCTCCTCTATGTTGGGATGATGTTGCAGAAAGAAAGTTGTTAGGTCCTGAGCTGGTACAATAGACCGTAGAAAGTTGTTAAGTATTTAAATTTTCTACTATTTTTTTTACTAAAAAGATTATGTGTATACTTATAAAAAAATTTTAAATTGTTGGACTAGCCCATTTAATTCTTATGTAATGTTTATTTTAAATATTATAATCAACTTGTCATTTTTCTATATAAAATTAGCTTTAACTAAGCGCAGAACATTTCTAAAACTATTTTTTATGATAAAATTTATTTTTTCACACAAAACTTCTTATCAAAAAGATGGGCCTACCGCAACGAAAAATTTTTTCCCACCAAACGAGCACGAAAAATATAATATAAAAACTATACAAAATTTACATTAAATATCATCATTATAATGGTATAAATAAGAATAATCATAAATAATCTCTTTAGAGAACTTGCAAGAGAAATTATATATAAATATAAAAATATAAAAATATAAAGCGGCGTGTCGGTGACAGATAATACATGTTGGTCACAAAGCGATGACCACGGCGTTGGCGCCAACTTTAGTCCAAAAGGCCAACCAATCGCAGCCTTCTCAATAATCTGGTCAGAGATTGGAACTCGTCCAACCACAACGATGTGTTCCACATTAAATCGCATGCCATGTATCTTTATCTCGCTCTAACCCATTGCTCTTCCGGAGGTTCGGCCGCCATTTTCTTTACTTTACAACGGTGTTTCTGATGTCAGCAATGACCTAACACACCAAAAAAAAAAAAAAAACAATGAGATTTTTTTTTTAATATAAACGGATAATTAAACTAATTTAATACGAACCAATCCTAATAAATTAAAGTATAAAAATTTGATTAAAAATAAAAAGATAGAAATCATTCAAATTTTAGGATCAAAAATCAGAATGATGAACCACGGATGCCGCTATTCAATTAGTAACAGAATTGACTTAATGATAAATATAACGAATCTAGATTCTATAGGCATCCGGAATGATAGTTAAAATGTCATGCAGTGGAAGATTAGTAAAAACATGATTGTAACATTCTTTTCGAAGTCATTGGATGATAGTAAACATGTCCTCTTTAACAAGAAAATTATGAGCATAAAAAAATTTGTATAGTAAGAGGCCTACTTTGATTAAAGAAAGAAATGATGCGTGAAAAGTTTAAAACCTCACCCTACCAACTACAATTTAAAACAACACAAATATTCAAAAAAAAAATTCTTTGTGATCTTAACGTTACATTGACGTCTCTGTGAACGGTTGACCATGCATGAAGCCCAAAAATCCGGTTTGGTGCACAAACCGGGAAGGTCGCCCACGGTAATGGCTTTATTTTTTTTTAATGAAATCTCCGGTTCTCCTTATAAATCGAGAAAGCCTTACCTCTCTCCTCTGTCGAACGAAATATTAATCTCTCTGTTTCATTTTCTTTTTCTCTTCTCTCTCTGGATTTGGCCATGGATACGTTCTTTATATCACACGGGTCTCCGACGCTGTCGATCGACGAGAGCATGGCGGCGAGGCACTTCCTCCAGTCGTGGAAGGCCAAGGTGTTCCAGCCCGTCCCCAAGGCCATCCTCGTCGTCTCCGCCCACTGGGAGACCGCCGAGCCCGCCGTCAACGCCGTCGACGGCCCCTCCGACACCATCTACGACTTCTATGGCTTCCCCAAACCCATGTACCAGGTGACCGTCTCCTCTTTCCCTCCATTCCCTTTTTGAGAATTTCCCACGAATCATAATATCTTTCCCTTTTGGTTGTGAAATTTGATGAATCCAATCGGTTCTATTATAACTTGTCCTTCTTATTGAAAACATAATACCAATTGAGATAAAGAATGCTAGCTAAAGAGACCTATTTTAATGAAAGAAGAATTAGTTTATGCAATTGTGAAAGAGAAACAAAGCTACTCTTTGATTTCTAAAGGAAAAATTTTGAATTATTTGGGAGAAAAAAAGGATATGCTGAGGAGTTTCTGAGATTAGTAGAATTAAGAAAGGAATATGAAAAGTATTTGAACAACAGGAAGCTTACAATAAAGTCTCCAAGAGCCTGAAGGATTTTGTGTAGTGAATTAGCTCGCTGAACAATTCATTAAGGACAACATTACATTTTATTCATTGGAATGCTTGTTTGAGTGATCTAATCATTAAGACGTCAAAATCATTGCCTGTTGGAGGGAGTGGTGGGTGGTCTCAAGCAGCTTAGGCTAGGAAGAGGGATAAGTTTTAGTTTATTCTATTTATTTATAGAAAATGAGGAAAAATGCTTGGTTTCTTCTATTCTTCGGGGAAGAATTTGGTCAATATGACAGGACATCTTGATTTATATAATCAGGGTTGAAGGAAAGAGTGGTTTGGTCTATCCAAGTAGATCAAAAAAATAGACTAACAAAAGTTTTTTTTGGTGTTGAAATCAAGAACTAATACTTCTATTTGTTTAATAAATCAGCAGAAAGATTTGACAAGTGTGAATAATTTCAAAACTAATAATTTTCATTGTTAAACCTCTAAAACAATCTTTGCTCAAAGGAGGACGTAGTTATAATTAACAACACATATCATTGTCTAACTATATGATAAAAAATAAAAAATATTTTCTTATATTCAAGGAGGTATATGAAGCATATATTATTATTATTTGTGGTTGAATTAGGTCAGTTTGGATTTGGATTGAAAATTTAATGATCCAAGTCTGAAACAAGTCATGCTTTTGAATTCAAGCCGAATTCAAATGACTTTGACTTGGATTGGACTGGATTAATTTTGGATGGGTTCCAAATAAGAAGCTGGTTAGTTCAATCTACTTACATCCCTGATACAGGGTTGGCTATTATGGTATGTGTCATATTATGCTAAGAAAGACTATAATGCTGTGGCACTGGCCTGACACTGAATGGTGCTGTGGCACTTCAAACGTGCAACTCCTTTAAGCCAACCAATAACATTTCATAATGCTTAGCTATTTGGTTGTAACACCTGACAAAACAAAACAGTTATTATATCAGTTTCCAGTTTCCAGCTCAATTTACTACATATATCTTGGTTTTTTTTTAAAAAAAAAAAACGCCAGGTTTCAATCAGGCAACTCTCCAAGATTGTCACCCTTCTTTGCGGTAAACAATTAAGATACCATGTATTATTATCTAACATCAGTGCTGTCTTGTTCCAGCTCAAGTATCCTGCACCTGGCGCACCCCATTTGGCCAAGAGGGTAAAGGAGTTGCTGCAACAAGGGGGCTTTGGCCATGTCAAAGAAGATAAAACCCGTGGGCTTGATCATGGTGCATGGGTTCCACTTATGCTCATGTACCCAGAGGCTAACATTCCTGTGTGCCAACTCTCTGTCCAAATTCAGCAGGATGCCAGACACCATTACAACATGGGGAAGGCCCTGGCTCCACTTCGAGAGGAGGGAGTCCTTATTTTTGGGTCAGGAAGTGCTACACACAACCTGAGGATGATCAGCCGAGGTGAAGGCAATTCTGGCAATCCACCCAAGTGGGCACTGGATTTTGATACTTGGCTCACAGAGTCTCTCCTCAATGGAAGGTATACTTAAAAGCAATTCAACATTGGGATCATTGATGGCTTATTCTGTTTGAATGTGTTTGATAATTTCTATCAGTTTGTTACTTAAGTACATTGCAATTCTAGTGACTTCTATTTGATGGGAATATCTTTGGGGCAGATATGAAGATGTGATGCAATACGAGGAGAAGGCACCTTGTGCGAAGATTGCACACCCCTGGCCAGACCACTTCTACCCGCTTCATGTGGCTCTTGGGGCGGCAGGTGGGAAGGTGAAGGCTGAACTGATCCACCATAGCTGGACCAACAGCTCACTTTCTTATTCCTCTTATCGGTTTGCAGCTGCTTAGTGATATGGTACAAACTAGCAAATAAATAAGAAGCCTGTTGTAAGCTCTGTTACAAATTTCTTTCTTCTATCATTGTGTAGAATGGGTTCATCATAGCAACTTGATTTCACCTCCATAATGAATAATGTACCTTTAGAAATTATCATCCAACATGATGTTGTGGGGCGTGTTCATTTACTTTGAATAAATCTCTTATCTTGTATATTTTTATCATGCAACATGGTGTTAGGGGGCCCGTTTATTTGCTTTAAAAAAAATAGAGCTAGATCCTTTCAAGTTTGGTTGATTTAAACATTGATCCTAAAAGGATTCTTTTTGTCCCCTGATGACCCAAAAACTCTTATTTCATTGCACAAAGATCCTCTCCATCCATGTTTGTAATGAGGTGTTAGCATGTGATGGCCACATTGTACCCAATCTTTTAGATAACTCAAAAATTATCATTCTGTTTTGGCTTCGAAGTCCGAATGGGCATGGTTTTGATAGGCAGAGAGGAAGGATACGTGCAATTTACATGATCCTCTCTTTCCTTGCCATCTCATTAGGGTTTTAGTCTAGCCAAGCCCTCTCTTTCATGTGGTGAAGGGAGTGAATAGGGGAAAGAATGGAGTGCTTGGAGAGGAACCTGAGAGTAGCTAATTGTCTCCTCTGAAATGCCAATGAAGGGCTCCACTGAAGACCTGTTGGGCTGCTGCCAATCCTGGATGCTGGTTTTATGGTTGCTTCATATACCAAATATGATGGCAAGAAGAGGGTTGAAGGCTCCAATTTTGATTTCTATGAAAGAGCTTTTACCTTTCGTATAAACAAAAGAGGATGTGATTTTTTTTGTTGACATGATCCTTCATCCCCACCTTACACAAAAGAGCTCCTGAAAAAAAGAGGCTTCAAAATGATTTTTAGGTCTGCAAATCAAGCAAAAAATGCTTGGCATGGTGCCTATTCACATCTTAAGTGGTGATTAGAGGTTTGTTAGCACTGAAGTGGGTGGCTAAACTGGGATGCCATGATGAACATAAAAAGCGGCTTTATCCTTTAAAGTAGCTGTAATTTGGAAGTAGCTAGGATCTTTTTATCTATGTACTAAGATATTGGGGTCTCATTGTTTCTGTTATGAACTTCTAGGGCCTAAATATTTATTATGTAAACTTTTGGGGACTATATTGGTTTGTTTTTGTTAAATTAATGGAGGACTTTGATTTCTGATGTTAGGGTTGGTCTTCTCATATATAAACTCTTACCTTATAGTCACATAAATATATGATATCATTGTAACTTAAAAATGATTACAGTAACTTAACCTAAACATTTGAAACTTGAAATATGCTGTCATTACAAACATGTGCAGTATAATTTCATTTGAAACCAGCTGGAACATCAGACACTTGAATATTTGAACATGTTAAACCTAAACAATGTAGTAGTTGCCACACAATCTGGAATATAAATTTGTAGGATAATTTCATTTGAAACTAGATATAACATATAGCAGTGGTCTACATAATTTTTGACATCCTTCCTTGGAACATGATTACAACATATGTATGGCAACATAAAATTTCAATTAGATCCAACTTTCTGCATCCACATATTCTTCCCTCTAGATCTACAACAAAAGTCCTATCTAGGTGGTCCTCTTTAAAACTATTATCACCATCCCATATAACATGGTAGTTTATGGCATGCAACTTAAATAAAGCAATTACACTTTTTATTATGCTCTCTTTTTCTTTTGTTTCTAGCCTCCTCATTAGCAGTCTCTTTATAGTATTAAATAATTCATAGACATTATTTAGTGTCAAACCGTAGCCTTATGCTGAGTGCATGCCTACTCCACAAGGATGGCTCTTATCTTAGTAGTCATTTTGCTGCTTTTTATTTAGATAAGCAATTACACTTATTCTCATATAAATAAATGTTGGGTTGCATACGTTAGAATTTGCAAATAAAGCACTCTTAAAATCTTTTCTCCTGAACAACTCCCTAAATTTGGCTTGCAAATGTCTCATACAAAATCTATGATCAACATTTGGCATGAGGGATTTGAGGGTCTTGACTAATCCCCAAATAGCATTACATAAAAAAAATAAATATTATTTCTTACATAAAAGTCCATCAGCCTTATAGTAGCTAAAATGAAATGGTTAAGAATGCTAACCTTTTGCTTTCCTGACATGAAGGTCAATCCACTTTTTTTTGACTGGTCTAATATTGATCATTAGATTTATCAAAAATTAGGTTTAGCTCTTCTTAGTTTTAGCCTAACCATTACTCATACTATAGAGAAAATTGTTAGGTAATGGGCCAAAATACGCCTAAATACCCTAATGGGCCTTGAAAGCCCATCACCGTCCTTTAGTGTGTGAATGAGAAATTGCGGGGACACGTTCGATCGTCGGTTGGAGATAAGTCAATGGTTCGATCAAAAAGGCATATCAAAGACATGCAACCGCCTATCTGATAACATGATCATCAGATCACGATGATGAAAAGGCTTATTAGGATATGGATAGGCTTATCTGATCGACTGATCTTCAGATCACAGCCATGAAAAGGCTTATCCGATCGCCTAATCTGAAGATCATGATGTCTAAAGGGCATATCAAGGGTGATAAGTCCTTAACCCTCATATCCTTTGATTTTAGAATTTAAATTAAATTAAATTCGTAGGGTTGATTCCAAAGGGAACCTAAAACCTATAAATAGGACCCTAGACCTAAGCATTTTATTCATCCCAAGCCATTCCGAATTGAGTTCAATTTGAATCAATTATAGTCTTCTTCTCTCTTAGGCATTTGCATACTTTACTAAGGATAGTATAGCAATAGTGCATTGAAAAGAGAGTAGCATTCTTGGTTCGAAAGTTTTGGTGAATTGTAGTGCTGCTTTCATCAAAAGGAGACTGTTGTATCCTGGGAGACAATCGTCATACTGACCGTAAGCACCATTGCGGGACGAAATTGTCTTAAGGACATAGAGTGAAACTCTAGCCTCAGTCTGATTCATTAGGTAGCCACCATCTGCCAACACCCACCAACAATCTTAAGACAAGTCCTTGCTACCACGGAAGTGTTGCTGCAGATGGCTACTATGACGACATCCATTTAAGCCGAGAGACTGGAGAAATTCTCTGGCATGGACTTCAAGAGGTGGCAACAGAAGATGTTGTTCTACCTCACAACTCTGAACCTGGTCAGAGTGTTGAATGAAGATCCGCCTGTCCTGAAGGAAGGGGAGACCGACAAGCAAGTCATTGCTGCGGTGGAAGCATGGAAGCACTCAGACTTCCTTTGCAAGAACTACATCCTGAATGGTCTGGATAATACCCTGTACAATGTGTACAGTAGTATTGCTACTGCCAAGGAGTTATGGGCATCCCTGGACAAAAAGTACAAGACAGAGGATGCTGGACACAAGAAGTTTGTGGTTGAAAGGTTCTTAGACTACAAGATGGTCAACCACAAAATAGTTATGGAGCAAGTCCAAGAGCTCCAGATCATCCTGCATGAGATACATGCAGAGAGAATGTCTCTCAGCGAGTCATTTCAGGTAGCTGCCATCATAGAGAAGCTACCACCACTATGGAAGGACTTCAAGAACTACCTGAAGCACAAGCGGAAGGAGATGGGACTTGAAGACCTAATGTCTACCTGAGGATCGAGGAGGACAATAAGAGCCAAGACAAGAAGACAGGAAGACAACCTGCTGAGCCAAAGGCCAACCTCATAGAAGGGAAGAAGAAACGCAAGTTTCCAGGCGAAGGCTTAAACAGAAGAAGGGCAATCCTAAGAAATATAAATTCAAGAGAAAGTGCTTTGTTTGTGGAAAGCAAAGACACAAATCCAAGGACTGCCGTTTCAAGGATAAAGAAAAGAAAGAAGTCAATGTTGCTGAAACCCTATCCAAAGAGGTATCCGAGATGATGCTGTCAGCTGTTGTATTTGAAGCAAACATGGTTGACAAAGCAAATGAGTGGTACATCGATACTGGAGCTACCAGACATGTCTGCTCTGATAAGAGTATGTTCTCATCATATACTCCTATCAATTATAGAAATTTGGTCATGGGTAACTCCGCTACATCTAAGATAGAAGGACTTGGCCGCATCGTTATGAAGATGACATCTGGCAAGGAGCTTCTACTGAATGATGTGCTACATGTCCCAGACATCCGGAAGAATCTTATATCAGGCTCCCTCCTAAGCAAACATGGCTTTAGGATGGTCTTTGAGTTTGATAAATTTGTACTCACTAAGGGAGGGATATTTATTGGAAGGGGTTACTTGAATAATGGATTATTCAAGGTGAATGTAATGACTGTACACAGAAACCTTGAAATAAATAAAGCTTCTTCTTCTGCTATATGGTTGACTCCTCTTGTCTATGGCATGATAGATTAGGACATGTAAATTTTAATTCATTACGAAAATTAATGAAATTAGAATTATTACTAATCATGAAATTGATCCACATTACAAGTGTAAAGTGTGTGTTGAAGCTAAATTAGCAAAAACACCATTTCTATCAGTTGAAAGAAATACTGAACCTCTTGACTTAATTCACAGTGATCTATGTGACTTAAAGTCAATTCAAACTAGAGGAGGTAAAAAGTATTTTATAACATTTATTGATGATTCAACAAGATACTGCTATGTGTATCTACTAAAGTCTAAAGATGAGGCTTTAGAAATGTTTAAATGTTATAAGAAT
>UESW01004530.1:163631-228522 GCA_900491605.1 Calamus simplicifolius
TCAAGTCCCTAACAACTCTGTACCCGGTCGAGTCGCCCCTCGAGCGGCACACAAACCCCTGAGGTAGTTCAAAAGGAGCTCATCGGCATCGCGGCTAACGGGACACCACTCGGTCCAGCTTGGAGATGCCCCCGAGTTGGTTCAAGTCCCTAACAGCTCCATACCCAGTCGAGTCACCCCTCGGGCAGCACACAAACCTCCGAGGCGGTTCAAAAAGAGCTCACCGGCATCGCGGCTAATGAAACACCACTTGGTCCGGCTTGGAGACGCCCCCAAGATGGTTCAAGTCCCTAACAGCTCCATACCCGGTCGAGTTGTCCCTCGGGCGGCACACAAACCCCCGAGGTGGTTCAAAAGGAGCTCACCGGCATCGTGGCTAACGGAACACCACTCGGTCCGGCTTGGAGATGCCCCCAAGTCGGTTTAAGTCCCTAACAGCTCCGTACCTGGTCGAGTCGCCCCTCGGGCAGCACACAAACCCCCGAGGTGGTTCTAAAAGAGCTCGCCGACTCTCGTGATCTCCAAAATCAGGCCGAGTTGGTTCAGGCCTTCCCGGTCAAAGCCCCACTCAGCCCCCGGCGTTTTCAAGCCGATCTCGGCGCTAAGTTGCCCTCGGATTGTTCTAAGTTCTTAGAGTATTCGAGCGCAGACGAATCTCTTTTCAAACGGCATACGACGGCTCAAGGCATCCTAGGCAATTTCCTACGCGGTCGGCTCACACTTCGAAGACACATCTCAACATTGGCCAACCTGATGCAACAGTTCGGCCACGACAATATCAATATGTGCAACACTCAGGGTAAAGAGGCATCTCAGAAGAAAGGTCCTCTCTCGTCAATAGGTACGGGACCCATTTTATTGCTAGTCGCACGATGAAGACATTTAGCTCAGAAGAAAGAAGGAACGAGCAAGACAAAGGACAAAAGCGTCTTCACAAAAAAGTTCTTCTTCATTGATAATGAAATTGAAATATAAAATTTGGCCCGAGGCCGGTTACAAAAGGAAAAAGGAAAAGAAACAACAACTTTTTAGGGCTTGCTTGGGCCTGGTTCTCCCTTGTCGTCCCCCTCCTCCACCGACTCCTCATCAGATTCCCTGGGACAGATTCCCTCGAGCTCAGCAATGTCGATTTTAAGAGCTGCAGACACCTTAGTCTTATACATCTCGAAGCCCTTGACGTAAGCATCGAGGCTGGCTTCGAGGACCTCCTTCCCGAACTCCGGCGAGGATTTGTAGTTGGAGACGGCCTGCCCCGCCTCGGCCTCGGCCCGCTGTGCCCTGGCCTCGGCCTCCCTGGCTCAGCCCTCGGCTTCTTCGGCGCGTGCATGGGCCTCGTCCGCGCAGGCCACGGCCCCGGCCTTCTTGTGACCTGCATCAATCGCCGCCTTCTCTGCGGTGGCCCGAGCCTCCTCACGCGCCACCCCGGCCTCCCTCTCGGCGCGTTGGAGCTAGTGTATTAGCTCCTCATTCTGCGCCGCGGCAGCCTTCAGCCAGTTCGAGACCAGATCCAATCTGGCCTTGGCCACGGATGCTCGGCCACTCTCGGCCTCGGCCCGGCATTCTGCCTCCTTTATTCGGCCACCCAGGTTTTCCTCCCGGTCCTTGGCCTCCTGGTGAAGTCGAGCGAGGCTTTGGGACTGCACCACGCTCTCCTTCCTGTACCTTTCGGCCCGTGCCATGGCCTTTGTGAGCACGTCTGAAGAGTGGACCATAGCCTCACGAAGGCCGATTGCGCCATTGGCCATCTGAAGCAAAGGGAACATGTTGTCTCTAAGAGATTGGAGCATCCAAAGACATGTCTAGAAACAGAGAGAGCTCAAAAGATTACCTGGACAACGGTAACCATCCCCATATCCAGGAGCGCAGAGTAGCTCAATCCCCACATCTCCTCCTCGAACTCGGTAGTCCGGACACCTGACAGAAGATGGGCGGCTTGTGCGGCGTCCACCATCGAGTTGAACCTAGGGACCGGCCGCGTCGGCCCCTCCTGCGGACCTTCGACCCGAGGACGGGTCGAGTGGCGCACCAACCATCGGGATGAGCTCTCCAGCCCATCCCTCTGCTCCCCGGTCGCCTCCATCCCAGCATGAGATTTCTCGGTGACTGGCTCCTTCCCTCCGGCAGTGGGGGGAGCCCTCTCCATCTCTGGCTCGACGGCAGCCGGAGGGCTGACAACAACTGTGACCTGCCCCGCCTCAGGCACGGCGGCGGCGGCAGGAGCTTCCTCCTCAAGATCCACAACCACCACGACGGCTCTAGGGGTGGCTGGAATCTCTCCCTCCTCCATCTCGGTCCCGGTCGGCCTTGGGACCACTTTTCCAGCCGACGCTTCCTTAGCCGGCTCCCCCATAGGCGTTGGAGCCTTGGGGACCTCAGCGGCTCGGGTCGGCTCGGTCCGCTCCCTCCTTCGAGCTTTCTTCGCCGGCCTTGATGTTTCCCCGGCTGCTGGCCTCTTTTGCTTCAAGGCGGCCTCAAACTCTCCGGCAGAGAACTTCATCGCTGCATCCAAAAACAAGAAGAGTTAACAAAGGCATACAGTAGTCCTCCGGTCAAGACAGAAGGAATCAGGCATCGTGCTTACCGACCGTCGGGGCCAACTCGGCTTCTATCAGGTTCTCCTTGGATAGGAGTTCCTTGTAGCCAGGTATTTGGCAGTTGGACAACTGGGTGAAGAGTTCCCTATCTCTCTCCCCCACAGTGGCATTGTCATTGAAGCTGGTGTCTAGCTCCACCCAATTGGTCCTCACCCCCTCAACATGGGCAAATAAGAAGCGGAATTTCCATCCCCTAATCTTGGATGGAAGACTTAGGGGAAGGCCCTACCCGGCCTGGCGGTGAAGGCCCACCATGCCCCCTTACCTTGGCGGCGGAGTTTATAAAACGCACGGAACAGTGATAACCCCAGCCGGGCCTCCTGAAAATAGCAAAGGATAACAAAGGCGCAGATGATCCGAATCGAGTTTGGAGTCAACTGCGCCGGCACTAGCCTATATCTATCTAAAAGATTCAAGAAAAAGGGGTGGAGAGGAAGGTGCAGCCCGCACAGAAAAAATTCCTCATACAGAGCGACCCGATCAAGGTAGGTGGAGGTCACTCTATCGTTGGGCCCTGGCACGGACAGGTGAATGAAGTTGGGGACCATGTACTTGGCCCTAATGGCCTCTACGTCTTCAGGGGTTACGGTTGAGGCCACTCCGGACGGGCCTATCGGATCAGAACTCACCGCCGGAGGTGGTCTCGGACGGTGAGAGGACACAGGAACTGCCCTAATAGGGGAGGCTGAGGCGGACGAAGGCCCGGTCACCGTTGGTCGACTGCGGATGGCGATTCCGCCCACCGGACGAGGAACCTGACGGGCTAGGGAGGTTTGGTCTTCACTATCGGAAGGGGAATATTCAACTACATGCCTTTTACCCTCCCTAATGGCACGACGGTCTATGGATGAAAAGGAAAGATAAAACTAACCTGTAAATCAAAGGGGATTTGGAGACAAAAGGGCTCAAGTCGCAGAAGAACTTAGGAGGAGGAAAGCTGAGAGAAGGCAATGGCAATGTAAAAGTATTTCTCAGGCCCTTAGGGCGCTTTTATACCCCCATCTCCGAGCGACGATAATCGAGGTCCTACTACGTGGCGCTCTCCTATTGCGCCACGAGCTATCCGCTGGAAATCTCACCTGCGCCCGAGGCGTGCCGCCTCGATTCACCCCAAGGAGCGTGATCCCCGACCAATCGCGAGACATAGAAAACGGAGAAACAATGATGGCCTTCACCTTTTTCCATTCCCCCAATAAAGCTTCCTCATCAAGGCGTCCGACGCTAGCGTCAGCCCGCACCTACCGCATGATTGTGGAAGATCTTCGAAGCGACACTACCTCGAGACGATGCGCCAGCTCATCAAGCTATTAAAAGCGCACTAAAGAGCAATCATTTTTGAATTCTCGTGCCCCTCTCGCCCAAAGGGCAGCAGGCGCGTGGCCCTTCACACTCAGGGGCGAGGGGGGGCATCTGATGTGGCTGACGTAGCCATAAGGGCAATTATGGCAAAAATCAAAATTCTAAGACGGCCCGCCCCGGCATCTCCAAGTCGACCGAGTCGGCACCGACTTTCCCTGGTCGGCCCCGCTCGGCCCCGGCATCTCCAAGTGGGCCGAGTCGGCACTGACCTTCCCTGGTCGGCCCCGCTCGGCCCCGGCATCTCCAAGTCGGCCGAGTCGGCACCGACCTTCCCTGGTCGGCCCCACTCGGCTCCAGGCATCTCCAAGTCGGCCGAGTCGGCACCGACCTTCCCTGGTCGGCCCCGCTCGGCCTCGGCATCTCCAAGTCGGCCGAGTCGGCACCAACCTTCCCTGGTCGGCCCCGCTTGGCCCTAGGCATCTCCAAGTCGGTCGAGTCGACATCGACCTTCCCTGGTTGGCCCCGCTCGGCCTCGGCATCTCCAAGTCGGTGAGTCGGCACCGACCTTCCCTGGTCGGCCCTGCTCGGCCCCGGCATCTCCAAGTCGGCCGAGTCGGCACCGACCTTCCCTGGTCGGCCCCGCTCGGCCCCGGCATATCCAAGTCAGCCGAGTCGGCACCGACCTTCCCTGGTCGGCCCCGCTCGGCCCCGGCATCTCCAAGTCAGCTGAGTCGGCACCGACCTTCCCTGGTCAGCCCCGGCATCTCCAAGTCGGCCGAGTCGGCACCGACCTTCCCTGGTCGGTCCCACTCGGCCCCAGACATCTCCAAGTCAGCCGAGTCGGCACCGACCTTTCCTGGTCGGCCTCGCTCGGCCCCGGCATCTCCAAGTCGGCCGAGTCGGCACCGACCTTCCCTGGTCGGCCCCGCTCGACCCTGGCATCTCCAAGTTGGCCCCGGCCTTTCCGGGCCGGCCCCACCCCGGCATCTACAGGTCAGCCGAGCCAGTCCTGCTCGGCCTCGGTGCCCTCATGAGGATCGAGGCTGCCCCAAGCCGATCTCAGAACGGTCCTGGCAGTCCACACCGCCGTTCCTCTGACGCGCGCCGCCTGGCATCCCCAGGCCCAACTACCCACTAGCCACGCCGCTGATGGGACAAGACCTAACTACCTATTAGCCCTACTGACTGATGGGACGTAGCCCACCAACCGCTGTTCTTCCCTCTTCGATGGGACAGAACCCACCGACCAGCTCAAATTCACGCAACCCCATGAACTCCACGAACATTCCTTCCTTACGGAACTCCACGTGATCGTGCAGGCATCAACCCCCTATAAAAGGGTAAGTCCACTCAAAAACAAGGTACGTAAACTCATACACTCGCTACCCTAATACCCAGAAGGGAATTCCTCTCTTTCTGAGATCCCATTTTTCTCCCAGAGCTCGTCTGAGCTTTTCCTCAGTTGTGACCCAGGTTACTGACTTGAGCGTCGGAGGGTCCCCATCGAAGCATCCCTCTGGTCCTGGGACTTTTTGCAGGCCACTCGATCTAGCGCAGGACAACGGATTAAGCGGCTCTCTTCTCCCGATATTCAAGACCAGTGATCCGGCGTCATCAAGTTACTTAGCATGTTTGTTTAAGTTTAACGATCTTAACGGAATTATTTTAAAGAACTCACAAGAGAAATTAATATATATATATATATATATCTGTGTGTGTGTGTGTGTGTAAAGTGGCGTGTTGGTGACAAATAAATACATGTTGATCACAAAGCGATGACCATAGCGTTGGTGCCAACTTTAGTCCAAGGCCAACCAATCGTAGCCTTCTCAATAATCTGGTCTAAGAGAATATTTGAAACTCGTCCAGCAACAACGATTTGTTTTACATTAAATCATGAAAAAATCTTTGTACATCGCCTCGATGCATGAAGTGAGCATCGAAGCCTTCATTGGCTACGCGTCCGTACGAGCATGTACAAACGCGCCATAGCTTATTGAACTGCACGTGGGCATGTAACCAATAGCATATCTAATGCATTGAACATGATGCACAAAGTTATTCTCTTAAATCATATATATATATATATATATATATATATATATATATATATATATATATATATATATATATGAGAGCGTGCGGTCAATAACTACGTTCAATGCATGCAATGCATAAAGTCGTTCCCTTAAATCACATACCATTTAGTCGTGCACCGGAGAACAAAGTCGTTCCCTTAAATCACATACCAATTATCTTTATGACTCTATCTCTCCCTCTCTTAACCCATTGCCCTTCTGGAAGCTTGGCCGTTATTTTATTTACCTTCCATCGCTGTTCCTGATGTCAGCAATGATCTAACACAAAAAAAAAAACAAAACAACAAGACGTGACACCTAATTTGATTAAAGAAAGAAATGATGGATGAAAGTTCAAAACGTCACATTGACGTGTTGGTTGACCATTCATGAAGTCCAAAAATCCGGTTTGGTGCACAAACCGGGAAGGTCCCTCCTACCTCCTTCTTCCGTCCTTTTTCTTGCCCACAGCAATGGCTTTATTTTATTTTTCGAAAATCTCCGGTTCTCCTTATAAATCGAGAAAGCCTTACCTCTCTCCTCTGTCGGACGAAATATTAATCTCTCTGTTTCATTTTCTTTTTCTCTTCTCTCTCTGGATTTGGCCATGGATACGTTCTTTATATCACACGGGTCTCCGACGCTGTCGATCGACGAGAGCATGGCGGCGAGGCACTTCCTCCAGTCGTGGAAGGCCAAGGTGTTCCAGCCCGTCCCCAAGGCCATCCTCGTCGTCTCCGCCCACTGGGAGACCGCCGAGCCCGCCGTCAACGCCGTCGACGGCCCCTCCGACACCATCTACGACTTCTATGGCTTCCCCAAACCCATGTACCAGGTTACCGTCTCCTCGTTCCCTCCATTCCCTTTTGAATTTCCTACGAATCATAATATCTTTCCCTTTGGTTGTGAAATTTTATGAATCCAATCGGTTCTATTATAACTTGCCCTTCTTATTGAAAACATAATACCAATTGAGATAAAGAATGCTAGCTAAAGAGACCTATTTTACTGAAAGAAGAATTAGTTTATGGAATTGTGAAAAGAGAAACAAAGCTACTCTTTGATTTCCTAAAGGAACAATTTTGAATTATTTGGGAGAAAAAAAAGGATATGCTCAGGAGTTTCTGAGTTAGTAGAATTAAGAAAGGAATATGAAAGTATTTGAACAACAGGAAGCTTACAATAAAGTCTCTAAGAGCCTGAAGGATTTTGTGTAGTGAATTAGCTCGCTGAACAATTCATTAAGGACAACATTACATTTTATTCATTGGAATGCTGTTGAGTGATCTAATCATTAAGACGTCAAAATCATTGCCGGTTGGAGGGAGTGGTGGGTGGTCTCAAGCAGCTTAGGCTAGGAAGAGGGATAAGTTTTAGTTTATTCTATTTATTTAGAGAAAATGAGGAAAAATGCTTGGTTTCTTCTATTCTTCGGGGAAGAATTTGGTCAATATGACAGGAAAGGGACATGGAACATCTTGATTTATATAATCAGGTTGAGGAAGGAGTGGTTTGGTCTATCCAAGTAGATCAAAAAATAGACTAACAAAAGTTTTTTTTGGTGTTGAAATCAAGAACTAATACTTCTATTTGTTTAATAAATCAGCAGAAAGATTTGACAAGTGTGAATAATTTCAAAACTAATAATTTCATTGTTAAACCTAAAACAATCTTTGCTCAAAGGAGGACGTAGTTATAATTAACAACACATATCATTGTCTAACTATATGATAAAAAATAAAAAATATTTTCTTATATTCAAGGAGGTATATGAAGCGTATATTATTATTATTTGCGGTTGAATTAGGTCAGTTTGGATTTGGATTGAAAATTTAATGATCCAAGTCTGAAACAAGTCATGCTTTTGAATTCAAGCCGAATTCAAATGACTTTGGCTTGGATTGGACTGGATTAATTTTGGATGGGTTCCAAATAAGAAGCTGGTTAGTTCAATCTACTTACATCCTGATACAGGGTTGGCTATCATGGCATGTGTTATATTATGCTAAGAAAGACTATAATGCTGTGGCACTGGCCTGACACCGAATGGTGCTGTGGCACTTCAAACGTGCAACTCCTTTAGCCAACCAATAACATTTCATAATGCTTAGCTATTTGGTTGTAACACCTGACAAAACAAAAACAGTTATTATATCAGTTTCCAGTTTCCAGCTCAATTTACTACATATATCTTGGTTTCTTTTAAAAAAAAAAAAAAACGCCAGGTTTCAATCAGGCAACTCTCCAAGATTGTCACCCTTCTTTGCGGTAAACAATTAAGATACGATGTATTATTATCTAACATCAGTGCTGTCTTGTTCCAGCTCAAGTATCCTGCACCTGGCGCACCCCATTTGGCCAAGAGGGTAAAGGAGTTGCTGCAACAAGGGGGCTTTGGCCATGTCAAAGAAGATAAAACCCGTGGGCTTGATCATGGTGCATGGGTTCCACTTATGCTCATGTACCCAGAGGCTAACATTCCTGTGTGCCAACTCTCTGTCCAAATTCAGCAGGATGCCAGACACCATTACAACATGGGGAAGGCCCTGGCTCCACTTCGAGAGGAGGGAGTCCTTATTTTTGGGTCAGGAAGTGCTACACACAACCTGAGGATGATCAGCCGAGGTGAAGGCAATTCTGGCAATCCACCCAAGTGGGCACTGGATTTTGATACTTGGCTCACAGAGTCTGTCCTCAATGGAAGGTACTTAAAAGCAATTCAACATTGGGATCATTGATGGCTTATTCTGTTTGAATGTGTTTGATAATTTCTATCAGTTTGTTACTTAAGTACATTGCAATTCTAGTGACTTCTATTTGATGGGAATATCTTTGGGGCAGATATGAAGATGTGATGCAATACGAGGAGAAGGCACCTTGTGCGAAGATTGCACACCCCTGGCCAGACCACTTCTACCCCCTTCATGTGGCTCTTGGGGCGGCAGGTGGGAAGGTGAAGGCTGAACTGATCCACCATAGCTGGACCAACAGCTCACTTTCTTATTCCTCTTATCGGTTTGCAGCTGCTTAGCGATATGGTACAAACTAGCAAATAAATAAGAAGCCTGTTGTAAGCTCTGTTATAAATTTCTTTCTTCTATCATTGTGTAGAATGGGTTCATCATAGCGACTTGATTTCACCTCCATAATGAATAATGTACCTTTAGAAATTGTCATCCAACATAATGTTGTGGGGCGTGTTCATTTACTTTGAATAAATCTCTTATCTTGTATATTTTTATCATGCAACATGGTGTTAGGGGGCCCGTTTATTTGCTTAAAAAAAAATTAGAGCTAGATCCTTTCAAGTTTGGTTGATTTATACATTGATCCTAAAAGGATTCTTTTTGTCCCCTGATGACCCGAAACTCTTATTTCATTGCACAAAGATCCTCTCCATCCATGTTTGTAATGAGGTGTTAGCATGTGATGGCCACATTGTACCCAATCTTTTAGATAACTCAAAAATTATCATTCTGTTTTGGCTTCGAAGTCCGAATGGGCGTGGTTTTGATAGGCAGAGAGGAAGGATACGTGCAATTTACATGATCCTCTCTTTCCTTGCCATCTCATTAGGGTTTTAGTCTAGCCAAGCCCTCTCTTTCATGTGGTGAAGGGAGTGAATAGGGGAAAGAATGGAGTGCTTAGAGAGGAACCTGAGAGAGGAACCTGAGAGTAGCTAATTGTCTCCTCTGAAATGCCAATGAAGGGCTCCACTGAAGACCTGTTGGGCTGCTGCCAATCCTGGATGCTGGTTTTATGGTTGCTTCATATACCAAATATGATGGCAAGAAGAGGGTTGAAGGCTCCAATTTTGATTTCTAAGAAAGTGCTTTTACCTTTCGTATAAACAAAAAGAGGATGTGATTTTTTTGTTGACATGATCCTTCATCCCCACCTTACACAAAGAGCTCCTGAAAAAAAGAGGCTTCAAAATGATTTTTAGGTCTGCAAATCAAGCAAAAAATGCTTGGCATGGTGCCTATTCACATCTTAAGTGGTGATTAGAGGTTTGTTACCACTGAAGTGGGTGGCTAAACTGGGATGCCATGGTGAACATAAAAGGCGGCTTTATCCTTTAAAGTAGCTGTAATTTGGAAGTAGCTAGGATCTTTTTATCTATGTACTAAGATATCGGGGTCTCATTGTTTCTGTTATGAACTTCTAGGGCCTAAATATTTATTATGTAAACTTTTGGTGACTATTTGGTTTGTTTTGTTAAATTAATGGAGGACTTTGATTTCTGATGTTATGGTTGGTCTTCTCATATATAAACTCTTACCTTATAGTCACATATAATATATGCTATCATTGTAACTTAAAAATGATTACAGAAACTTAACCTAAACATTTGAAACTTGAAATATGCTGTCATTACAAACATGTGCAGTATAATTTCATTTGAAACCAGCTGGAACATCAGACACCTGAATATTTGAACATGTTAAACCTAAACAATTTAGTAGTAGCCGCACAATCTGGAATATGAAATTTGTAGGATAATTTCATTTGAAACTAGATATAACATATAGCAGTGGTCTACATAATTTTTGACATCCTTCCTTGGGAACATGATTACAACATATGTATGGCAACATAAAATTTCAATTAGATCCAACTTTCTGCATCCACATATTCTTCCCTCTAGATCTACAACAAAAGTCCTATCTAGGTGGTCCTCTTTAAAACTATTATCACCATCCCATATAACATGGTAGTTTATGGCATGCAACTTAAATAAAGCAATTACACTTTTTATTATGCTCTCTTTTTCTTTTGTTTCTAGCCTCCTCATTAGCAGTCTCTTTATAGTATTAAATAATTCATAGACATTATTTAGTGTCAAACCGTAGCCTTATGCTGAGTGCATGCCTACTCCACAAGGATGGCTCTTATCTTAGTAGTCATTTTGCTGCTTTTTATATAGATAAGCAATTACACTTATTCTCATATAAATAAATGTTGGGTTGCATACGTTAGAATTTGCAAATAAAGCACTCTTAAAATCTTTTCTCTTGAACAACTTCCTAAATTTGGCTTGCAAATGTCTCATACAAAATCTATGATCAACATTTGGCATGAGGGATTTGAGGGTCTTGACTAATCCCCAAATAGCATTACATAAAAACAAATAAATATTATTTCTTACATAAAAGTCCATCAGCCTTAAAGTAGCTAAAATGAAATGGTTAAGAATGCTAACCTTTTGCTTTCCTGACATGAAGGTCTATCCTCTCTTTTTTTTGACTGATCTAATATTGATCATTAGATTTATCAAAAATTAGGTTTAGCTCTTCTTAGTTTTAGCCTAACCATTACTCATACTATAGAGAAAATATCGTTATTGGAGTCCCTTTCAACTATTGTAGGTAACTATTATCTCAAGAAACCCTTCAGATGACACCCAGTTCAGCCAATTATGGGGCCTACAAGCATATAGGAATCTTATGTTATAGGCCTTGAAACAAATATGCAGTCTTTAAAATTAGAGGGTTGCTTCTCCTTGGGTAAAGTATTGATGTATCATATTCTGACTGGGATATCCTGAGCTTCAATAGAGATAATGAGATAATGATAAGCTGAGAATTAGGATGACAACTAATTTAGCAAGGTAAGAGCCTCCTACTAAACAGGTTTGGATCCTTGCAGACATAGAAAGGGAACATGTGGAGTGTTGTGGGTTGCCTGATAAAAATCCTCTAATGCTCAGTCTGTCCGAAAAGAAGGTGGAGGCAAATGTTTAAAGAGTATAGAGAAAGGTCAGAATATACTTTTTTTTTTAATGGTTATGTAAGGCATCCATACATGATGACATGACAAAAAGATGTTTGAGAGTACATGAAGAGGCTTGGCATGGAGGTGGGCTGCAGGTACCCATGCCAAGCATCATGAGTCATATTTGTGCCTAGGTTCACACCATCTTACGGTTTTGGAACATGTGGTTCTGAAGTAGTCATAGGTGGCGTTGTCGTGGATAATTAATGGTGTAGGATTTTCCTATGCCTCCAACTTCTAATAATTAAAAAATTATTTAATTTTATAAAGAGAGTATTCTGAATGATTTTTATCCAATATTTTATCATTCTTTATGGCATGCTCGTGGGCACATGGGACTGTGTTTGGAAGGATAAATGAATAAATTTAGCTTCTATGTAGCCTTATTCCTTTAATATATATATATATATATATTCAATTTAACTTATATAAATTTTTTTCAACTAAATAAGATAGATTATATGAATCTACTTCCTTCATTTTACTCTATTAAGAAATGAGTTGACACTTAAATTATAAATAATTATATTTTTAATAATTATATTATATTAATTTTTTTTTTTATTATATATATATATATATATATATATATATATATATATATATATATATATATATGTATGTATAAAAAATTGAATGTATTCGGTGTCCTTCGAGTGGCCAGGGGTGCTGCATAGGATTTAAAGGGATCAGATTTGGGTTGAGTTTTGGATTGAAATTCAGGTTGATGAAAAATATATATATTTTTTAAAAAAATAAATAAACATCGAATTATGGATTCCAAAGATGAAAAAATAAATTTTTGCCGAACGCACAAGCTGGACTCGGGGCTTTAACATTGTATTAAAAAAAAAAGTCTTACCTTAAATAAAGAAGAGGAAGAGGTATCGTAAACAAAAAAGAGGAGGCAGAAAGTGAAACGAAATATGCAGGTGGTTCGCTTTTATGTTTGTCCTTCTTTTCGTCTGCGATCGACGATCTTACCCTCCTCGCCCTCAAGTTGGCCATCTTGTCCGACCCGATTGGCGCCCTCAATGCACCCAAAAATTTGGTGCCGATAAGCTACCCTAGTTCGGGTAACCCTCGGGTTCGGGTTATCTCGGGTTCGGGTTGCGGTTAACCCAAATTTGGATCAATTGCAAATCGGTCGGGTTAAATCTGGATCTTTCGGATTCGGGTTGAGCAAACATAAGTTTAAACACTGCTGTAAATCGGGTTCGGCGGGCCAAATTCAAATTGAACCCGGCCCAAGTTGCACCTTATTAAGAAGTGAGTTGAGTCAGTTGACACTTAAATTATAAATAATTATATTTTTTAATTATTTTTATTTATATTAATTTAAATATATATATATATATCGGACGTATCCGGTGTCCTTCGAGCGGCCAGCGGGTGCTGCATGGGATTTAAAGGGATCTCTGCGCTAGTTTACGTGCTTTTGGTGTCTGTGCTTACACAGCCGAGTTGTTTTTCAAACCGGTGCCTTTTGGCACCGGTTTTAAAGCTAAGGGGTGGGATCCAAAGATTTTGCAGGGGAGGTGTTAAAGGGGAAAATGTCATTTCAAATGGTTTTTTCGGTGCCATTTCAGCCCCCCGAGCTCGGCCCCGTCAGCTGGGGTGTTGACATGGACCGAGCAGAAATTGCCACATGGTATGGCGATTTCAGAATAAGTGAAATCGCCACATGGTGTGGCGATTTTACTTTTCTAAAATCGTCACACCATGTGGCGATTTCAGTTCACTTGAAATCGCCACACCATGTGGCGATTTCACTTACCTTGAAGTCGCCACACCATGTGGCATTTTCTCAGGCTTTTTAAGCCCGAGAGCCTGATTCTCTTCTTCTTCTTCCTTCTCCCAAGCGTCCCGATTGGTCTTTTTCCCGATCTCTTGCTCGGCGGCAACCCCCTTATTCCTCCTCTTTCCTGGCGAGCTCCCACTTCTTCCTCCTCTTCCCTCTCACCGCCCTCGCCTCCCCGGTCAATTACTGCATTGAGTGTTTATTTTTTTTTTATAACCACAAATCCCATGCTCTAAATATCTTTGCATCATATTCGTTTACTGTGCTAGGCTAATGAAGTAAATGCAACTAGTTATTCAGATGCTGATTTTATTGATCATATAGATGATTATAGAACAATATTTGGACCGTTATTTCTTGGTTTGGCAAGAAATTAGATTACATTTATAGCATATACACAAGAGGCTAGATAAATTTTGATCACCTTTTTTCAGATGGAAACTGTACGTGTTCTGCTATATTATAATGGATCAATTGAACATGGCGGCCAAGAAGGGATACATTATAATCAACCTCCACGTAAATGTTTGAAATTGAGCATGAGAACACACTTTGCTGAGTTAGTTGATCAGGTACATACAGTTCTAACAATTCCAGTATAGAGATATATCATCAGATTGATGTGGAGATCTCCAACATTGCATCAAAAATATGTGCTTCTTCCAATTGAGGACGACGACGATGTGGAGCACATGTTGACATTTCCCTCGAAGTTTCCAGAATATCGGTGTATTGAAGTCTATGTTTTAAAGGATGATGTTCCAGAGCCATATAGTATTGGTCATATAGAGAATGTTTGTAACAGTTCTCCTATAGCCCAGCAGTAGGAACAGGTTAGGACTCTAGTGGATTTTCCAATGATTGAGGGATTTATGATAGCAGTGCAGAGTGATGATGTGGTAAACAATCAGTGTAATTTGATAGTCGGGGAATGGAGTCAGACGAGAGTGCAGATGATGACTATTGGCCTGAACATGATAACTCAGATGAAGAGTCAAATGAAGATGAAGAGTCATATGGAGATGATATAGTTCATGAGACTGGCTTTAGTTCCATTCCTGCATAAGTCATCCAGAATATTCCAACTCAGGTACATGATCACCAAGCCTTTGCATATGAACAAGTACCAGAATTTTATTATGAGTTGAATTTGCATGATGGTGGATGTGTTAGTACTCCGAGAGAGTTACCCTTAAATTCTCAATTTTGGGATCCATCAATGACTGAGTTTGCTAAAGGATTATTGTTTAATACTAAAGATGAACTGAAGAGAGCATGTGAAATGTATCACATCAAGAAGCATCGCACATATAATGTGGTGGAGTCAAAAAAACTATTCTGATCTGTGAGATGTGCCTCTTCAAGTACTGCCCAACGTGTCCATGGAGGTTGCGTGCTACCAAGTTGAAGAAGCATGAATTTTTTGAGATCACAAGGTATGAAGGGCCGCACTCTTGTTTATTCAGTAATTTAACTCGGGATAACAAACATATTACTTCTCGAGTTATTAGCCATGTTGTTCGACACATTGTGGAGAAAGATCCAAGTGTGAATATTGAAGCTATTATAGCAACCATTGCAGAACAATTTCACTATACAGTGTCATATTCCAAAGCATGGCGTGGAAAGCAGAGGGCATTGATTGATATATTTGGTGAATGGGAACCGTCATATGCAAAGCTTCCTAGATACATGCTTGCACTGCAGAATGCTAACCCTGGAACAGTTGTATGTTGGGATTTCTACAGTGAAGCAAGTTCTTCTGAACGGGTCCTGAATTATGTATTCTGGGCATTTCAACCATCTTGTTGAGGGGTTTCGGTATTGTCGCCCGATGATTTCTATTGATGGAACACATCTTTATGGAAAGTACCGGGGGAAGATGCTGATTGCGACAGGCACTGATGCTGATAATAGGATATTTCCACTGGCCTATGCAATTGTGGATGAAGAGTGTACAGCTAGCTGGAGCTGGTTTTTGCTGAGGCTTAGGAGGCATGTTGTGAAAGATAGAAATGGCATTTGTCTTATATTTGACCGACATCCTGGTATACTAAGTGTCATAGCTGATAATGAAATTGGATGGGCTCCAGCAAGAGCTTATCATCGATATTGTTTGAGACATGTTTGCAGTAATTTTAACTCGAGATTCTCAAATGTTCAGTTGAAAAGAGCAGTATGGAAAGCAGGGAGCGAACATCAGCTTCAAAGTTTAACTTTCTAATGGAAAGGATTAAAACAGTCAATGCAGAAGCTTGGACTTGGCTATCGGAGTTAGAGCCGAGAAGTGGACATTGGTACATGATGGGGGCTTTCGCTACGGAACATTGACAACCAATCTCTCGGAGGTTTTTAATTGCGTGTTGAGGGGAGCTAGAAATGTGCCAATTATTGCGTGTGTTCAGATGACATTTCGTCGTCTCGTTAAATACTTCAACACGAGACGCGCAGAAGCCTTAAGGTATGTACAGGAGAACCCTAACAACCTTTTCACTCCTCATATTTCGATTAAGGTTGCTGAAAGTCAGGTCAAAGCTAATGAGCACAGAGTAACTAGATACAACATGCAAAGAGCTACTTATGAAGTCGTGACAAGGAGGTTCAGTGAAGCTCTCAGGGGTGGCGGCAACGTTCAGACTGTTTCTCTTAGTGACCGTAATTGTTCATGTGGGAAGTGGACAATATATAAATATCCATGTACACATGTATTAGCAGTGTGCCAGGAGATTGGCATGGACTCAGTGGCTTTGTTGATGAAGTATATAGTATTCGCTCCTACATTACTGCCTGGGGTGGGAGTTCAACCCGCTACCACATGAAGACTACTGGTTGCAAACACCGATCACGTGCATACCTGATCGGGATCGTCTTAGGCCGAAGAAAAGAGGAAAGCCAAGTCAACTCGGATCCATAACGAGATGGATGAGGTTCAGCCTAGAAGAACAACTCGATGTTCTATTTGCAAGCAAACGGGTCATTCCAGATGCCGTTGTCATAATGTAACTAGTGGACCTTTAGGATCGTAAATTTATGTACTCTTTAAGTAAAACGGTCATTCTTGTGCCTATGATGTACTTGTCTCAGGAATAAGACTATATATTGCTGCATTAATGACGTACTTGTGCCTATGATTGAAAATTTATGGATGAATTTTCTTTTTGTCATGATTGGCATTTGATAACGTGAGTTTCGATTGAGTTTCGGTCGAGTTTCGATTGAGTTTCGGTCGAGTTTTGATTGACTTTTACCAATTGATTTCTTTCTATTTTGCATTTGGCACTCAGGCAAATGCACAAAAAAATTCAGACTAAAATGTGTTTCCGCGGGGGGGGGGGGGGGGGGGGGGTTGGGGTGATTTCTGCTGAAATTTTAAGTCCTCCAAAGGATGTGCTTTCGGCCAGGAACACTGAGAAAATTGCCACTTGGAGTGGCGATTTCATCCCAGAAATCGCCACTTCATGTGGCGATTTCCTCCTCCTTCCGCCCACCAGCAGAAATCGCCAAATGAAGTGGCGATTTCATTACTAAAATCATAACTTCAAGTGGCGATTTCCTTCTACATAAGTAGCCTGTTCTGAAATCGCCATTTGAAGTGGCGATTTCAGTATTGAAATTGCCACTTCATTTGGCGATTTCAGGCGCCCCATCTGAAATTGCCACTTGAAGTGGCGATTTCAACCCTGAAATCATCACTCCAAGTGGCGATTTTCTCAGGGTACTTGGCCGTGAGCACATCCTTTGGGGACTTAAAATTTTTAATTAACAATAAAAATTACCTCGATCTCAAACATAAGAATAAAGTGTTTACCTGTAGCAATGGGAGATATCCTCCGATGTCAGACTGGGTAGGGCTCGTAGCACGACATAGTGCTCTATATAAACCAGCCAGCGTAGCCGATCCCCAGCTAAGAGCGGCAAATGCCTCCAAGTCTTCCAAAATGGCACATGCATCAACTTAACTAAATTACCAGAGGTATCCGGAAGAATAACTCCACTAATGATTCGAAAGAAGTTGTCCCCTCACGAACTGCTAGACAACCTCATCATCCACATCTTCGTCCAAGTGAAGGTCGCGATAGAATTGATCAAAGAATGCTAATCGAAAACGACCTTTCGGAAATGCTTCGACAGGAGGTTCGACACCAAATAACCTCCCAAATATAGCCTGCCACTCCGGAATAGTATGGCGCGGATCTAACCCAGTAACAGCAGAACCATCAATCCGGAGGCCACTCAAAATACTGACATCCTATAGTATAATGGTTGCCTCACCAAAAGGTAGATGGAATGTGTGGGTCTCTTGCAGCCATCTCTCAACTAGTGCAGAAATAAGGCCAACATCCAATCGAATATGGCCAATCCGATATATGCCAAACATGCCGACATGATCTAGATAATACTGTACTCGTGGGTGTGACATTCCCGGTATCTCTTTCCATATATGTGCGTCATGCCGACGACATCTAAGAACCGGTAACTCCTGAAAAAAAAATCAATGATACATCCGCATTAACATAAACAAATGTAAATTAATTAAGGACCGTCGATCAATAATACACACCTCGCCCTGAAATATATTGGTTGATCTATGCATCTGTTGCAAAGTGAGAACAGTAGGATCACGAGGCCCTGAATCTAAGACATTATGAGCCATGTCTGACATAACAAGCTAAAAGAATTATTAGCTGACGGTATATCTTATTGCATCAATGTGTTTATAAAACACTTCAACATTATTACCCTTGTGTATGCCTATAAATGTAATTTAGTTAGCAGAAGTCAAACAACTTAACATTTATAAATCGTTGAATCTAAATAGCATAATTAGATACTATAGTACAAGCAATACATCTAGCCTCTTGTGTACACTTATAAATGTAATCTAATTTCTTGCAAAACCAAGAAATGATCAATAAAATCAGCATCTAAATAACTAGTTGCATTTACTTCATTAGGGGCCATGTAGATTTAATTCGATCAGCATCTAAATAACTAATTGCATCTAATTTTGATCCTCCCTTTTGTTGCAGATAAAACATCTCATTAGGGCCCATGACTGTCACAGTGCTTCATCCACGGCCAGCTATTGTGACAGTCATGGGCCATTTGCATGGATCATGGTAAAACAGATCGGGGCCATTTGGATCATGCGTGCCACAAAGATGATGCAAAAAAAAAAAACTTACTAGTAATCGACCGGGGAGGCGAGGGTAGCGAGAGAGAGGAGGAAGAAGGGGGAGGATGCAATAAAGCTCCGCTTGCCGCCGACCAGGCTTGGAACGGTTGATCGGAATGCCGGGGAGAAACAACGCTTGGGAACGCTCGATCAGAATGCTCGATTGGAACAATTTTGAGAGAAGCACTCGATCGGGAGAGGAAGAAGCTTCTCGCACACATGCACCGATCGGGCTGAACGTAACTTAAAAAGCCTGAGAAAATCATCACATCATGTGGCGATTTCAAGTAACTGAAATCGCCATAATCGCCACTTCAAGTGGCGATTTCGATGCCTTCAAATTGCCACATAGTGTGGCGATTTCAGTAACTTGAAATTGCCACACCATGTGACAATTTCAACTTATCCTATGTCAGCACTTCAGTTGACTAGATCAAGCTTGAGGGACTGAAATGGCATCAAAAAAATTTTTAACATTTTTTTATAATATTTTTGAATCTCATCCCTTGACTTTAAAATCGATGCATTTTGGCACCAGTTTAAAAAACGGCTCTACACAGCCTGTAGCTGATTGCTTTGCCTGTTTTGGAGATTCGCAGCTGCCATTTGGCCTCAAACCTTTTCTTAATATCATTATTTTATCTATCAATAAAATACTTTAAACGCCACTGAGGTACCAAGGTACCATCCATCTTAGTGCGGTCGGACGAGGCGCTTGAAAATTATTTGACCCGTCGTGCGAACGCGGACCCATTAATAGTAATGAGAAAAAGAACCGTGAAATCATGGGAGACCAAAAAGAAATAATTTAAAAATCATTTGATTTTGTGAAGATGGTATCTTAGATGATTTTTATACGGTTCTTTCTATCTTTCACGCGGAGCATTAAAAAAAATCGATCTTAATTTATTTATTTTATATTTAAATATTAATTTTAGATAAAGTTTAATTTATTTAATCAGATTGGATTGAATTAGTTAGGATTTATGAGTGAAATTTTAGATTATTATACCATTTTGATATTTTAAGTTCAACCTGAGGTTCAACATATTTAACCATATTTGCATTTAAGTTCAGTATTTAACAACTATTTTAACTAAATTTTAATAATTAATAATTAAATTTAATATTTTAACTTTTTTATCTTTTAAAATAATTTTTTCTTTTCAATCCTCCTAATCTGCTCCTCTTAAGTTAACCATAAAGGACAAAAAAAAGTTATATATCTAAAAGCAATTAATTCCACGTCAAAGATCCTTAAAAATAACTTTTCGCCCTCTTTTCTTCGAGGGGAAGGAAGCCCCGTACGAAACGCACCCTCCGAGTGAATGGCAGTCACAATCGCTTGTCCCTCCGAGTCAAAAAATAAAAAAATACTATGTCGGGAGATAAGCGTGCGTGTGTGTATATAATATTATAAGACCGAATTAAAGTCCGTAAACTAAAATGAGGTCCAATTGAAGAACGAAGAGAAAGTCCAAGAAAATCTCAAGACGGCGGCGAAGCCCTAGGCTGTGCCGAGCCCATCCCACACCTATTGGAAGCAACATCCAGATATAGTCAGCCGTGAATAAGAATCAAAATGAAGGAAACGGAAAGCGTGATTGTGTGATAGATATTGATCAAGGTGATGATTTTTTTGTTGAATCCCTGAAGAGAAAGTTGAATCCACCGGCAGACCCGCGGCCTTCTGAGTGCGCTATGATATCTTGCATCATCCCGAGAGTTCCCAGCCACCTACGAGAGGTCGACCCCAAGGCTTACGAGCCAAAGATCGTCTCCATTGGCCCCTACCATCGCCACCGTGCCAAGTTCGACCTGAAGGCCATGGATGAATACAAATTGATTTGCCTTCGAAACTCTCTCTCTAAAAAGACGAATATCGAACTCAAGCATTGCATAGAGAAGCTCCGGGCAGTGGAAGCCCAAGCGCGGAGCCGCTACACCAAAGAACTCAACATGCCAGGCGATGAATTCGTGGAAATGATGTTGCTGGATGGTTACTTCATCCTCAAGTTATTACGCATTCAGAGCGACGAAGAGTACGATCCCATCAGAGGTAACAACTGGACTCTGCCACTCGTAGCATTGGATATGCTGATGCTCGAGAACCAGCTTCCTTTATTTGTTCTTGAACTACTGTCGGAGATCTTTTTCAGTATGAGTCCTATTTCTCTTAAGAAGCTCGCAATGGATTTCTTTGCCGATCTCGTCCCAGGAGATCAACATATGCCATTGACTAATTACCATAGAGACTTTGACCATTTACTGCACCTCTTTCATCATTGTATCACGCGTCCAATGCATAGCATTTATGATCGCTTCGACAAGAGCGAGCCGGCACCACGGCTGGAGATGATCCCAAGTGCAACGGAGCTTGGGGACGCTGGAATCAAGACTAAGAGCAGAAAGAATGCGGCCGGAATCTTGGACGTCAAGTTCCAGAAAAATAATGTACTGGAGATCCCCCCGATCAAGATCTCCGACACGGTCTGCTCTACGTTGCAAAATCTCATAGCTTTCGAGATGTGCTATCCAAAGTCAGGGGATTATATCACCAGCTACCTGGTGCTCATGAACTGTTTGATAAAAACAACTGACGACATAGAGCTGCTCCAGAGCAAGAGGATCATCCAGGATGTTTTGAGCAATAAATTTGAAGCATTCCAGCTCTTCGGAAAGCTGAGCAAGAGCATCGTCTTGGGCCGCCCGCCATGTTACCTAGCCGACCTCTTTATGAATATTAGGACGAGCTATAACGGAAGGTGGAGCCAGTTGGTGGTGGAACTGATGCGTAAACAGAGGTCAGAGAAGGGGCAGAGGTACTACTTTAGAAATCCTTTCTTAGCCCTATCACTGGGTGCTGGTCTGATCGTCTTCCTCTTCCAATGCATTCAGACTGTATTTGCCATTCTCCAATATGTCTATCGACGTTAGTGGTTTTCTCGATATCCTTGTTGGGCATAACTGTTGTTTTAAAAAGAGTACGTCTCTATTGCTTTGTATCTCATCAGCTTTAGTGGCTTCCCATCTTAGAAAATTTTCATGCGTCGCTTATTATTAATTGTTATAATTTTAAATTTTCTAAAGTTGGTTGAAAAATATTTGATCCAATTATATGAGCAGATGGGCCGATAAATATGATACTTGAGCATACCTCTATTGGATGACTTAGTTGCACTACAAGAATTTTTTAAATTAGAGGGATGGCAATTTTTTTTCGTTTGACTGTTTACTCGATTGATATTATTTTAACGGATCGAAAAATCCTCGGTCTAAATGACTAAATGGATAAACGGTTCGGAAACGATATTCTCCGCCCCATCTTCATCCCTGTTAACTTTAATATAATATATTTAAATTTTATATATATATATATATATATATATATATATATAAAAAATTAAAAATTAAAAATTAAAATAAATAAAATATATATAATTCTGACTTTGCTCTTCCTTCTTTCACGCAACTGATTTGAAGTTTTGAACTAAGACGAGAACCTAGCTCCATTAGTCCATCGTCTATCTTCGCCAATCACTGCCCCCATGATGCCCTATAACACCTTTTTTTTCTTTTTCTAATATACTCATCTCTTTAGAAATATATCTTTTATTTATTTCTTTAAAATTTGAATATATTTTTTTGTACGATTGTTAATTGTTTTCTTTCTTACTTTTCGTTCTCTTCTTCTTTATCCTAAAGTTGAAGAATCTCTTATATATATCAATATCATCATCTCCATTAGTCTCCATCTTATCTAAACGGATAAACGGGTACCCAGTAGGTACCTATTTACCTAGCCGAGTATCCTCATTCCCGTTTCGTTAATTATAACGACTTAACGGGGCAAGAAACGGAAACATTTTTTCTAACAGGAACAGGGATCGATATAGACCGCCCCAGACCGTCCCCGGACTGTTGCCATCCCTAATTAGCTATATCACTTTGACATCGTTAAATCTCAAAAATTCCTCGCTAATTCAATGAGCAATGCAAAAGCGATGCAAAAAATTTCATCGCTAAAATGATCGTCGCAACGAAAAATTAGCGATGCTAAAAATTTTCTTCGCTAATTTATGACTAATTAGCGATGCCAATAATGACGTCACGCTAGTAATGATGTCGCTAATTAGCTACACCAGAGTGGCGTCACTAATTAGCTACGCCAGTAATAGCGTCACTAATGGAGCTAATTTACTACGCTAGTAATAGCGTCGCTAATCTCTATTTTTTAAAAAAAAATTATAAAATTTATTTTATTGATTTTAATTAACATGCTTAAATAATATTCAATTTCAAATAGGAGATACATTCATAATCAGAATATTTTATAAAAATAGCAATAAAATATCAAAAATTAATATATTAATAATAGAAATCATAACCATACAAATACAAAAAGAGGTTAATACATCATAAATACAATATAATGTTAAAATATAAACATCAATCAATCGGAAGGAGGGTTATCGAGAGCTAGAGATGGAGCAAAAAATTGTGTCGACTGCGACATACGCATGACTAATTGTTGCATCTCCTTTAATGACTCCTCATAGCGAATACGCTTCTCTCGCTATTCCCATTGGATGTCTGCGATCTCTATCATTATCTCTGATTTCATACATTCCATGATGGAATGATCAATCTATTCATAATCGCTGGTGCCATCCTAACTGGAAGAAGAGCAACCGCGTCTTAGTATGCAGCAATAATTGAATAAATAAGTTAGAAATGACCTCGTGTGCCTGCGCCCCCTGCGTCTTTGCCCCCTCGAAGGTCAGCATCGAGACCTGTTGGTAGAGGTTCCCCAGCCCACCCGGCTCGCGTTGAACGTTCGGTCATAGTGCTCTACGAATGCCTTCGTCAGCGCACACGAATCCATCACCGTCGCTCCCTGAGCTCTACGCTGCTATCTATCTCTCGTACTGCCGGGGCGGCAGAGGTTGGGAAGTGAGCTAGGAAGGGGGGGGAGCCAGGGGCCAAATGGGTCCGGGGCGAGGACTAGGGCCAGGTAGGGGAGCTAGGGGGCCGGGCGAGCCAATGCGTGGTGGGGGGTGGACGCCGGCCGACGGAGGGGGAGCAGCATGGTGGGGGGAAAACGGTTGGCTAGGGGACAAGGGGAGGGTGGGGGAGGCCAGATTGGGCCCTAGGTGGTGCCCTACATGCCGCATTAGCGATGCACCCGCGTGTTGCTAATGCAGCGCACGTGCATCGCAAATGGGCCCGCGTGCTTGACACGACCGCTAATTAGTGACTCACATTTCACATCGCTAATTTGTCATTAATTAGCGACCCACCTCGCACGTCGCTAAGACGGGCATGGGCATCGCTAATTAGCAATGACGTCGTGGCATCGCTAATTATCGATACTGATATTTTGCATCGCTATTTAGCGACTAGTTAGCGATGAGATTTGCATTGCTAATACTAATTTTCGCTAATTCGTCGCTAAGTTATCGTTAATTTTTTTTCATTGCTGTTGCGTTGCTATTGAGTCACTATTTAACGACATAATTTTTGATGTCGCTAATTGGCGTTGCTAAAACCAAATATTCTTGTAGTATTGGTAGTTTATGTGGTCCTAAAGCCTAATAATGTTCCATAATGAAAAGATTTACTAGGGTTTCATTTTAAATAAGTTAGATCCCTTTTTCTTTTATTATATGTTACGAGTAGTTTTTCTCTAACACCGTCAAAAAGAGAAAGAAATAAGAAAGGCATTCATGATGAATGCTTCTCAAAATTAATTGTACAAATCAAATTGAACAAAATAAGATAAGATGATGAATTTTATTTATTACTATTGGTGTTCTAAACTCTTATGTATGCAATCCCTATAAAAATTTGGTACATAGGATAAGAGCTTAGCATATATGGATTTAGAATCCAATTTTTATTGTTTCATTATAATTTAGGCTTGTATTATGGTTTTTTTGGATGGTGAATTTTTAATTAGCTCAGACCTTGTGATTGAATTTATGGGCCCTAAGCTGTGAATTAGTTTTGATGAAGATCCATTTCATCCCCGGTCCCTAAATGGACGGGACTTATTTATCTCTAAATGCCTTGATTAGCTTAATAATTTTTTAAGTATATTCAACATTTTTTTACCTAAAATGTTAGAAAGGGACAAATAAGTCTTCTCTCTCTTGATGAGGCTTTTGCAATGTATTGCTTTAATATTGATAACATCAAAGCAAGGTTAGATAGATATCCTTTCTCTCTCTCTCTCTCTCTCTCTCTCTCTCTCTCTCTCTCTACACACACACACACACACTGAGAAAACAATAGATTCCTCTCCACCTTCTCTTTAGTGGTGATCTTTTAATTCTGGTAGAGATTCTAATTGAAATTTAAGAATGCTGGCTTTGTTTCTTGAGAATGATTTGGGTGTGTGTGTTTTGCAATGCGAGAGGTAATTCCCTTCCATTGTTGAAATGGATTCCATCCACAACTTAACTCAAGGTGACTGGAATCAAGATACATATGGGTAAAGGACACCATGGAGAAGTTTTTGGATCTCATGTTTTGAGAAGATGTGGTGAAGATCCCCATCTATCAATACCTCTAAAATAATTTACTTCCTCTTCCAAAACCTCATAGCTTTTGATCGGGAGTCATATCATGAGTTATGTGGTGCTAATGAGTTGCATGATGGCATTAAGCTGCTCAGGAGCCACAAAATCATTTTTTTATAAATTAAGCCATGAATTTGGCACCTTCTTGCTTGTCAAACAATTAAGTATAAGTGTTTTCATGAGCTATAACTCTGCCAAGACCAATCCCAAGCCCAAATAAAGAAAGAATGTTGCGTTAAGTAGCTGATAACCAGCGTAAAACTTCGTTAGATCCCCTAAATTAGTAGTTGGGAAAAGGATTAGATGAGTTGAGTTGTGTTGTGTTGTCATGAGCCATCTGTCATGCTACGTCAATGACCTCTTCATTAGAAAGGGGAAAAGACTTTTGCAATGTATTGTTTCAAATTGATAACATCAAAGCAAGGTTAGATAGATATCCTCTCTCTCAAAAAAATATATATAGATATCCTCTTTACTTTCTCTTTAGCAATGATCTCTTAATTCTAGTAGGAGATTCCAAATATTGAAATCTAAGAATGCTAGCTGTGTTTCTTAAGAATGATTTGGATGTATGTGTGTGTTTTGCAATATGAGGGGTAATTTTCCTTTCCATTACTGAAATGGATTTCATCCACAACGCAACTCAAGGTGGTTGGAATCAAGTTACATATGGGTAAAGTATACTCTAGAGAAGTTCTTGGATCTCATATTTTGAGAAGATACAGTGAAGATGCCCATCTATAAATATCTCTAAAACACCCTACTTCCTCTTCCAAAACCTCATAGCTTTTGGTAGGGAGCCATTTCGTGAGTTATGAGGTGCTAATGAGTTGCATGATGGCATTAAGCTGCTTTAGAGCCACAAAATCATATTTATAAATTAAGCCATGAATTTGGCACCTTCTTACTTGTCAAACAGTTAAGCACAAGTATTGTCATGGGCTTTGCCATGCTATGTCAGTGGCCTCTTCATTAGAAAAATGATTAAATAACTATTTTAAAGGTTCTTTGGTAGCTATATCATGCTTCATGGATTGATATTCCATTGACCCTATCCAGATATTGTTTGCTATTTTCAACTATTGGCCTCAATCTTAGCTGTTATTTTGACCTGTCATAGTGGTTATCTTCAAACTACTAATAGTTCATGTGATAATGAGGTCCCCAACACTTGAAGCAATGGACACTATCATGGGGCTAGGTTTGTTTACTAACCACTTCAGTAACTGGCCTCTTGGCTCTAGCTTCTGCACCCTTATTGTTTTGATTCCAGGGTCCCCTAGTTCTAGATCTCTTTCTCATGATTCTTTCTTTCGGTTTGAGCTTCATTGAGGCTCTTTTCCATCATTAGAGACTTATTGACCACTTCTTTCTAGATGAATAACTTGAAAGTGGAGACCTACTACCTAATTTTGATCTAAAGTTTACTTTCAATCTTATTGGTCTGATCACTCTCCTTTACTATTAGGCTGAGAGCATAGCCAAATAATTCTTCAAATATAGCCTTTTATTGTGCAACCATCAGGCTGTCTTATGTCAGCTATCAGACTTTATGAAAAAAGTATTTTTATAAAGGGATTTCTTGAACCCTTCCCATGTATATGGTGTAGCATTTAATTTAAGCTTCGCCCCCTCCATATTCCATTGTTTGTTTACCTCTCTTTACAATGTATAAGGGGCAAAAAGGAATTCTTCAGCATAAGAATACCTCAAGAACTCAAACACCTTATCCATCTTTCTTAACAGCGTTCAACCAACCTACAAAGTATTAATGGTGCCCTTGAAGATTGGTGAGGCAAACTTTCTAGATTTAATGAGATTGACTTAATGCTCTTGCTAGAGATTTTATTTTTGTGGCAGTTACATCTACTATACTTCTTGCTATATTGACAATTTCTATTACTACAGAAATTGCTCGTGTTATTGCTGCATAAATTTTACTGTTGTTGTTGCTATTGCATGAATTATTGATATTGTTATTATCCCTCCATCATCCTAACCATATTAGCTCCATAAGCAACTTGTTGTTACACTATGGCCAATAGATATTGCATCACGAGGATGGAGTTAACTTAGCCCTGTGGGTTAACCCGAATTCTTTTCTATATCTCCATTTAATAGCATTGATAACAGGGTTGGGATGAGGGTGGTTCCCCCATTGGCGACTGCAACTATTTACCAAAGAGGTCAGCATTTGGGTTTCCTATTTTATAAACTCTCAAGTAGTAGCGCTTTGAGCAAATCAGGTAGACCTCCTAGTATGACCATGTCCTTTTTCTCTAACCATTGGAATCTACATTAATAATGATGTTATTAAAGGTTATTATTCAATTGTTTAAATGTTATTCAAGAATATACCCAACTAATATCCAGTCTACCTCTTATGCTCTATACAAATTTTTAAACCCTATGAATTCTAAACCTTAGCTTTGATACTATAATTATCACACCTCCAATATATCGCTTGGATGGAGTGCATGCTATGGCCGCATAACTCTTAAGTCTAACCTTAGAAATGATGCAAGAACTATAAATAATAATATTTTCTAATTAAGTAGTACCATCAAATTCAATTGATATTTAAACATTATTCTAGCATACTACAATTGCGATTAATGTCTAGTCAATTATTACAAAAAAAAAAAAGACTGCTATTAAAAGTTTCAAAACTTCCTTAGTTCTTGCATCTAACTCCAACCCCAGCTTTATAAACTAAATTAAGGCATCTAGGGTTCTGTAAAACATATGATGAAGATGAAATGAGCAAGGCTTCGTAAAAAACTCTTGCATGCACATATAACTTTATTATAAATAATCAACAAATACAAGCATTTTTGTGAATGAACATGGATAATAATAGTTCGTAAATGTGCATATCTAAATACAAAGTACCATAATGATGTTTATTTAACAAGTAATGACAAGTTCATGTTGGGAATTGTATCCTAAAGCCAATCATTTGATGATTGTGCTAATGTAAATTGTATATAAATTGATATATTAATAAAAGTTATTTGGCAGTTTATTCATTACAAGAACATCTTCTTAATGATAATGAAGCCCTCAGGATCTTCCTTCACGATAAAGGAGGATTTATCTTTGAAGGTCCTTAAAAGAGTTCGCGACCAAATGATATACTATGACAGGGCCATAGTACTATCAATTATAGGACGTTGTATATCATATTTGTTGGTTGTCCTCTTAACCAAGGAGTGTAGAGATACTAGTATGACATACATGTGAAAGTGTATGAGTACATTTTACCGAACGTGACTCATTTTCGAATACTTTACTATCAAGAGTTAATCCGAGAAGATATAGGTATAAGTATCCTTCAGACCTGAAGATCACAACCAGTGGTTTACAAGCAACTCATTGTACTTAGGTGCCGGACCACCTGGATTTCTAATCCAGCTACGAAAGGTTACTGGGTGCAGTCAAGTACTTGTGGTAGTCAGTTGTGGATCAAGATGGAATTTGACCTATCCCGTTAAAAGAAATGCTTATGTTTCAATTTAGCAAGACCTTGGCCAAGGCACTTCATGTGAAAGTCACATGATCACTAAAATTGAAATCACTTTATGGATTTGATGTTTAGAGTTGACAGGCTCTTAAGCCATCCTTAGCATTTGTGGTCAAGAGGATGAATTATACGGTAACTGTTTCTTAGGGTTCTTGGAGTTTGCTCGGCAACTCTTCGATCTATCCGGATGTCGGGTTCCATTGCTAGATGGGCACATCGATTAGTATAGAAAGTTGTTTCTATGCTACGGCTTAGGTTCGAACCTAGAGAGTCACACGCATAGAAGTTTCCTAGGATGATCTATTTGCTGATCAACGATTGAGAATCGTATATGATATTAATTAATCAATTTGATTCAATTTGGTTTAAGTCTATTAGAAGGACTAGTCAATTTCAAATATTAATTTGAAATTAGACTTGATTTGGATTTAAATAGATTCAGGACTAGCCAAATTTGATTTGAACTAGGACCATGATCTATGTGGGTTCAGTCCAATAAATTCAGATCAGATTAAACATCACCTGAACCCAAACCTCTCGCATAAGGATTTCACATGATGAGATGGCTGAAATCTCATCTCATGAGAGATTAAATTCTCATATAGAATTTAATGCCTGACATTAATCTTCTTCCGTTGGAATTCTAAGTGTTAGAATTTATGTACCTCTTTGAATTAGCCAAACACTGTGACTCTTTGGTTTTCACCGAATGTCGAAATTAGCTAAACATTGCGACTCTTTGGTTTTCACCGAACATCGAAATTAACCAAACGCCGTGCCTCTTTGGTTCAGTGTCTCTTTGCTTTTTACCGAACGGCAAAATTCTAAATGTTAGAATTCAATGGGCTGGCTAAAATGAGACTATAAATAGAGGACATCCCTCACCAGATTACACAGAAATAACACACGATATGTCGTGGATTGAAATTCTAAAAAGTTAGAATAGAAAATCCTGGTGATTCTGGTGTTAGCAAAAGCTTGGTGGATCTTGGAAGAAGATTCAAGTGGGAGGATTCAAGATCAGCAAAATCGTTTTCCGCGAGCTAGCACTCCCGAAATCCGATCATTCGGGCTTCGTGTGGATGATACTAGAGGCCGGGCGATTGAACGGCTGCAGAGCATAAAAGGATTTACCAACTGCCCTTAAGGTAAGTGATATGATCCCTAGATCTTAAGGCATTCTTCAAGATAAGAAGTATGACTTCTTACCTTGAAGATCAAGATATGATCTTGATGATTTTATTTATATGCATATTTTAGATCAAAGATCCTATATATAAGGCAAAGATATGATCTTGATGCATATTAGATAGATTAATATGTAATCTTTTAGTTTTCGCATTGATAATAGTTATCAAATTTTAAAATATGCATGCCTCGGAGTTTATTTCTCCCTACAAATGGTATCAGAGCCATGGTTTCGTCATTGATCTAATTTATTGCATGTAAATTAATGCTCTCATTAATTGTGTAATCAAAGCTAAAACGGATCATAGGTGGTCACAAATGGATTAAAAATTTAAATTACCTATTCAACGAGGTATTCTGTGACATATTGCGTGACGTTATGGTTCTTGATGTTTAGTCAAAAGATAATTTAAATTGATCTTTGGCTTCAAAACACAGATTACACTACTCTCAAAATATGTTTTATATTTAATACATATTGATGTTGTATAAAAGCATATATTTGCATGTTTAGTATAAAAACATAGATATGAGATATGATGGCTTGTTGTCTATGTTATGAAACATACAAATATTTATGAGAGTTTTATTTGAATGTCAAATATTAATTCATAATCTTTTTAGATATGATCTAAATATAGGAATTATGAGTAGTAATATAATGCAAGTTATGCTTGATTGAAATATATGACATGTAAACATGAAATATATTTAATCTTTTGGGTTAGCTAAATCGGGTCCATAAAGGGTTAGACCCTAAGGTTTAAATCAACTGGACTAAAAGAGTATTTGATCAAATCTAAATTAATTAGATTAGGTTAAGAATGCTCTAAATCAAACAATAGTTGTAGTTGATCATGTCCTGTCTTTGATTAAACCAAATGGAAGTAGATTAGGCTCCATGGTTGAGCATGAATCTCTTAGATGGTCAAATCAAAATTGGTTAACCATATGATGTCAAGGTGAGTTGGCAAGTTGCTCTAGGATCAACGATCGAATGTTTTTAATTGGGAGCTACTCGTATTGATGCGTCTTTAACGAGTTAATGGCATATCCCTCCCATCGATCTCACTCACCTGGTCAATATGGTGAACCATTTATGATTCAGATCATTTACCTGATTCGGGTTGACCCATGCCTGTAAGGAAATCAGTCTGACTGATTTAGGTGCCACTTAACCTGACTTAATCTTATTTCATTCTACGATTTCATAGATTCAGTGGGAGAACTTGATTCAATTTATCTTGATTATGTCAAAATCATCTAAATTATTAGAGTCCTTAAAATGAATTAGTTTATGAAGACTAGATCATAGATCATCCTTTAGATGGGTGATTGAGGATGTCTTGATAATCATCTCATCTCCATGCCTGGTGCTTGCTCAACCATCGGAATATCATTCATTATATGATCTCAGCAACTATTAAAAGAATCAGCTCAGGAGCTTCTTCTTGTCTGGCTTTGGTTGGTCTATTGATAGGTTACCTGATTACTTTAATGGTTGGGGAACTTTAACACTTCCACTGCCTGAAGAGGTCAGCAACTCAAAAACACTGATTATATCACCTAACTAGAACTTGTGGAGGCACTCCATGCCTGCTGAAGACATGGGGCAAAACTGAACACTAAGGGGAAATAATTGGTTTTGAACCTACTCTTAGATGCATATGGGTTGGCCAAGCTTCACTTGGGCCTGTATGTAGTCTATGTAGATCTTAGTGCCCACTAAAGAATTAAGAATAATTCTTCGAATTGGGGTGTAGAGGCTGCCAATTTGAACAAAATAGTGGGAGAATCTTTAGACTAAAGTCCAAGTCTTTAGACTGAATCAATTTATATACTAATAAACTTTAGTTTTTCCTTATGCAGAAAATGGCCACTAATTTATCATTAAGGTCCCTATTGGATAGTGACAAGTTGAATGGTTCCAATTTCAATAGCTGGTTCAGAAAACTTAAGATCGTCCTTGAGCATGAGAGGATTCTATATATTCTGAATAATCCTGCACCAAAGATACCTGATGCAAACACCCAAAGTTCTGAGAGAGACACTTATCAGAAGTGGCTCAATGATAGAACTAGCGTGCGTTGCATCATGCTAGCAGCAATGAACGATGAATTCGGTCGCCGGTTCGAGAATGCTCAGCCAGAAGAAATCATTCAAGCGTTGAATGAATCTTTCGGCACACCCGACGACGTTGAAAGGCACAAGACTAGTTGTGCTATTTTTAATGCTCGAATGAGGGATGGATCTCCTGTCACTGATCATGTATTGTACATGATCGAGAAGATAGAACTCCTAAGCAAGCTCGGCTTTCCCTTACATGAGCAGTTGGGAAAAGATGTGATCCTGAATTCCTTGCCTCCATCCTTCCGACCTTTCCTTACTCATTTTCGAATGACAAAGCCTGCAGTCAACTACCACGGTTTGTTGGGGTTGTTACAGAACTTTGAGAAGGATAACCAGCTCTCTAAGGGTTTGGTTAATGTGGTTGAAGGATCTAAGGTAGGGCGTCAACCCTTTGGAAAAGGGAAGAAGAAAAAGAATAAGAAAAAGGTGCAACATGCTAGGACATCTATAAGGGGTCAGATGCAGAAGAAGAAAGTTGATAAAAGTCAAGCTGAATGCTTTCATTGCAAGATGCAAGGGCACTGGAAGAGGAACTGTCCTCTTTACATTGCCACACTTGATCCAAACAGGCCAAAGAAGAAAAAGGGGCAAGATGTTGCTCAACAAGGTATTTATATGATAACACCTTGTAATTTTTCTGTATATGATAATCAGACCTGGGTATTGGATACCGGGAGTCCTTTTAACATTTGCAATTCATTGCAGGGACTACAGGTCACTAGAAGATTTGAGGACAATGAAAGATTCCTTAATGTCGGCGATGGAAGATTAGTTCCAGTTCTGGCATTAGGAGTTCTTGAAATAGTTTTCAATAGAAATGTCATTATACTAAATGATTGTCATTTTTGCCCAACGTTCTTGTTGAACGTAATTTCTGTAGGCCTTCTGGCCAAAAGTCATTATGAAATTTCAATAAAGGATGTTACTTTGAATATCATTATGAATGGAGTCACTGTAATGACTGGCATTTATCTAATGGCATTTATATATTATCACAGCCTGTGAATGTAGTGTACAATCAAGTAAGCGCCCTAGAATAACTGATGTCACAGATATTTATCTTTGGCACCATCGGCTGGGTCATATCAATAAGAACAGATTAAACAGGTTAACTCAGGAGGGCATCCTTCGAGTTGATGATTGTGAATCATTAACTACCTGTGAATCATGTCTTCTTGGTAAAATGACCAAGTCATCTTTTACTGGAAAAGGTGAAAGAGCCAAAGAGCTATTGGGTCTAGTACATACTGATGTATGTGGACCAATGAGCACTTGTGCCAAAGGTGGATATTACTACTTCATTACTTTTACAGATGACCTTTCTAGGTTCGGTTATGTCTATCTTATGAGACATAAATCTGAGTCGTTTGAAATGTTCAAACTATATCATAAAGAAGTAGAAAAACAAACAGAAAAATGTATTAAGACCCTTCGATCAGATCGAGGAGGCGAATACCTTTCCAATGACTTTGTGACATATTTAAGGGAGAATGGATTCTCTCCCAATGGACTCCTCCTGGAACACCGCAGCATAACGGTGTGTCGAAAAGAAGGAATCGAACTCTGTTAGACATGGTTCGGTCCATGATGGGTTTTGCAAGCTTGCCAATATCATTTTGGGGATATGCATTAGAATCAGCTTGTCATATTCTCAATAAGGTTCCAAGTAAGTCTATTTCTAAACTCCACATGAGATGTGGTATGGACATAAACCGGTTATCACCTATCTGAGAGTCTGGGGGTGTCCGGCTTATGTGAAACGTGCAAAATCAGACAAACTTGAACCCAAATCTGACAAATATTTTTTCATCGGCTATCCGAAAGAAACCAAAGGATATTACTTCTACAATACTGAAGAACAAAAGTTGTTCATTAGTAATAGAGCAGTTTTTCTTGAAAAGGAGTTCCTTAGTGAAGGAACAAATAGCTCTAATATTGAACTTGAGGAAGTTCATCAAGTAGAAGGAACAACACAAACCAGTGAACCCTTAGAATCTGAGTTGATTAGATCAAACTCAAAACCCATTTTAGATGCACCATTAAGGCGATCTGGTAGAGTACCACATCAACCGGACAGATACTTAGGTTTCTTGGTCCAGAATGAAGATCCTGTTGAACTCGATGAGAACAACGAGGATCCGATCACATATATGGATGCTATGCAAAGGACTAACTCTAATAAATGGCTTGATGCCATGAAATCCGAACTTGATTCCATGAAGGACAATAATGTATGGACATTAGTTGACCCACCCGAAGGGATAAAACCCATAGGGTGTACGTGGGTTTTCAAGAGGAAAAGAGGCACGGACGGAAAGGTTGAGACCTATAAAGCACGTCTGGTTGCTAAGGGGTATCGTCAACGTTATGGTATTGACTATGACGAAACGTTTTCTCCTGTGGCAATGCTGAAATCCATTTGGATTATGCTAGCTATAGCAGCACACTTCGATTATGAGATTTGGCAGATGGATGTTAAAACCGCTTTTCTAAATGGTGATTTAGAAGAACATGTGTATATGATACAGCCTGAAGGTTTTATATCTGAAGACGAGTCTAAAGTGTATAGGCTACAGAAGTCTATTTATGGACTTAAGCAAGCATCTAGGAGTTGGAACATACGATTTGATAAAATGATCAAATCTTATGGCTTTATTAAGAATAAAGAAGAACCTTGCATTTATAAATGGGCTAACGATTCCGTTATTGTATTTCTTGTATTATATGTGGATGATATTCTCTTAATCGGGAATGATATCCCTGCATTACAAGGAATAAAGACATGGTTATCATCACAATTCTCCATGAAAGATCTGGAGAAGCATCATACATCCTAGGGATGAAGATCTATAGAGATAGATCTAAGAAGATACTTGGTTTATCCCAATCTACGTATTGACACCGTGCTAAAGAGGTTTAACATGGAGAATTCCAAGAAAGGCTATCTTCTGATAGGCCATGGAATTCATCTTTCTAAGAAGATTATCCGACAACTCCTAATGAAAGAGAACGTATGAGTCGAATTCCATATGCTTCGGCAGTGGTATCGATTATGTACATCATGACATGTACAAGACCAGATGTGGCATACTCACTAGGAGTAGTGAGTAGATACTAATCTGATCCAGGAGAAAAATACTGACAAGTTGTTAAGACAATCCTTAAGTATTTGAGAAATACTAAGGACCAGTGGTTTGTCTATGGAGAGTTGATTTGAAACTTGTTGGATATACTGATTCCAGTTTCCAATCAGATCATGATGATAGCAAAAGTGTATCGGGTTTCATGTTTATCCTAAATTGTGGAGCTGTTTGCTGGAAAAGTTCCAAGCAACATACAGGGGCAGATTCAGTGTGCGAGGCAGAGTACATCGCTGCATCAGATGCTACGAAAGAAGCTGTGTGGCTGCAAAAGTTTATCTCCGAACTTGGAGTGGCACCTTCCATAGATGGACCAGTCCTATTGTACAGTGACAGCACTGGTGCCATAGCTCAAGCAAAGGAACCACGAGCACATCAGCGCACCAAGCACATACTGCGCCTGTTTCATCTTATACGAGAGATTGTAGACCGAGGTGACATAATCTTCAGAAGATTGATGGAAAGGAAAACCTAGGTGACCCATTTACTAAAGCACTCAGCATCAAGGAGTTTGATGACTATAAATTGAAGATGGGTATTAAATACTGTAATGAGTGGCTTTAGGCTAAGTGGGAGTTTGTTGGGAATTGTATCTTAAAGCCAATCATTTGATGATTGTGCTAATGTAAATTATATAAATTGATATATTAATAAAAGTTATTTGGCAGTTTATTCATTACAAGAACATCTTCTTAAAACTCCTAATGGTAATGAAGCCCTCAGGATCTTCCTTCACGATAAAGGAGGATTTATCTTTGAAGGTCCTTAAAAGAGTTCGCGACCAAATGATATACTATGACAGGGCCATAGTACTATCAATTATAGGACGTTGTATATCATATTTATTGGTTGTCCTCTTAACCAAGGAGTGTAGAGACACTGGTATGACATACAGGTGAAAGTGTAGGAGTACATTTCATCGAACGTGACTCATTTCCAGATACTCTACTGTCAATAGTTAATCCGAGAAGATATAGGTATAAGTATCCTTCAGACTTGAAGATCACAACCAGTGGCTTACAAGCAACTCATTGTACTTAGGTGCCGGACCACCTGGATTTTAATCCAGCTACGAAAGGTTACTGGGTGCAGTCAAGTACTTGTGGAGTCAGTTGTGGATCAAGATGAAATTTGACCTATCCCGTTAAAAGGAGAAATGCTTGTGTTTCAATTTAGCAAGACCTTGGCCAAGGCACTTCATGTGAAAGTCACATGATCACTAAAATTGAAATCACTTTATGGATTTGCTGTTTAGAGTTGACAGGCTCTTAAGCCATCCTTAGCATTTGTGGTCAAGAGGATGAATTATACGGTAACTGTTTCTTAGGGTTCTTGGAGTTTGCTCGGCAACTCTTCGACCTATTCGGACGTCGAGTTCCATTGCTAGATGGGCACATCGATTAGTATAGAAAGTTGTTTCTATGCTACCGGCTTAGGTTCGAACCTAGAGAGTCACACGCATAGAAGTTTCCTAGGATGATCTATTTGCTTATCAACGATTGAGAATCGTATATGATAATTAATCAATTTGATTGATTGAATTATCTCAATTGGGTTAAGTACAAGTGAATAAGATTCAATTTGGTTTAAGTCTATTAGAAGGACTAGTCAATTTCAAATATTAATTTGAAATTAGACTTGATTTGGATTTAAATAGATTCAGGACTAGCCAAATTTGATTTGGGCTAGGACCATGATCTATGTGGGTTCAGTCCAATAAATTTAGATCAGATTAAACCATCACTGAACCCAAACCTCTCGCATAAGGATCTCACATGATGAGATGGCTGAAATCTCATCTCATGAGAGATTAAATTCTTATATAGAATTTAATGCCTGACATTAATCTTCTCCCGTTGGAATTCTAAGTGTTAGAATTCATGTACCTCTTTGAATTAGCCAAACACTGCGACTCTTTCGAACGTCGAAATTAGCCAAACATTGCGACTCTTTGGTTTTCACCGAACGTCGGAATTAACCAAATGCTGCGCCTCTTTGGTTCGGCCTCTCTTTGCTTTTTATCGAACGGCGGAATTCTAAATGTTAGAATTCAATGGGCTGGCTAAAATGAGACTATAAATAGAGGATATCCCTCACAGATTACATAGAACAACAACACATAATATGTTATGGATTAAAATTCTAAAAAGTTAGAATAAAAAATCCTGGTGATTCTGATGTTAGCAAAAGCTTGGTGGATCTTGGAGAAGATTCAAGTGGAAGGATTCAAGATCAGCAAAGTCGTTTTCCGCGAGCTAGCACTCCCGGAAATTCGATCATTCGGGGCTTCGCATGGACGATACTAGAGGCCGGGCGATTGAACAGCTGCAGAGCATAAAAGGATTTACCAACTGCCCTTAAGGTAAGTAATATGATCCCTAGATCTTAAGGCATGCTTCAAGACAACAAGTATGACTTCTTACCTTGAGGATCAAGATATAATCTTGATGATTTTATTTATATGCATATTTTAGATCAAGCGATCCTATATATAAGGCAAAGATATGATCTTGATGCATATTAGATAGATTAATATGTAATCTTTTAGTTTCCGCATTGATAATAGTTATCAAATTTTAAAATATGCATGCCTCGGAGTTTATTTCTCCCTACAGTTCATATATAAAAATATGTATAGGTGTCACGCTTAAATAGTTTACCAAATCAATTTTAGCATATGTAATGCTTAATATTTTTCTTCGAAGGAAATTTTAATAACATATCATTATTCACCAATGTTTTACTCTCTCTCTCTCTCTCTCTCTCTCTCAGATACACATGCACATACAATTTCATAAATAACTTAAGTGATTCATTTGCACTTTTAAATTTTGTGCATATCTTAGATATTAAGGCTAGACAAATTTCACAAACTTGGTTTCGAAGTCAACCTCTATAAATTGAAATGCTTTTTTATTGCTTTTTTATAAAAAAATAAGAGAGGAGGAACTCTTCTGGTTTCCTAGGCCCTCTCTTTAAGCGATTGTTCATTGTTTATAAGTTCATTTTTTTTTAGCGATAGAGACGGATAGATCGGGCCATCAATTTATCTCACAATATTTTCAAGCCTTATTGGTTGAACTATTTGCTAACTAAATGCATAAGAAGTTGTAGCACGGGTTAAAGTTATTGTTTTGTCATAAAAGTGAAAAGGGGGTAATATGTTTGTCCAGCAATTTTTCAAGGATCGATAAAGTTATTGACCCAAAACAATCCAAGAGATAAAGTATATTAATTTAAATGCAAGTACAAGCGCTAAATATATCAAATTAAAAGTAAGCACAAGAGATTCAATATAAAGAGCTCAAAAAGATCGATCAACTCAAAACTATGCACAAAGCATAATAAGGTAACAAATAAGAATAAAAATATAAATAAACAAGGAGGTAAATAATTATTATATCCTGACATACTGGTTTTATCGGACTACTCAGTTTTTAAGTGAGATAATATACTAGAGTTTTTCTAATTATTATATCTAACCAGAGGTTTTAGATTTAAATAATTATAATATGCAAAGTTCTTTGCTCACTTCTTTAAAAAAAAAAATTCTGTGCATGAATATATTAATTTTGTGCAATATTAATAATATCATGTTACATAATTATGCCATAACTCGTGCAGGTATGGTGGTAAATAAGTTATATTTTTTATTTATTATTTAATATTATATTTTTTTTATCATTATATATATATATATATGACAATGTAAATGAAGAAATGTTTAAAAATATAATAAGATAATATAATAAACAGGAAGCATTTAAATAGGATTTTGGATGGATGAAATTGAAATTTACTTCTTTTTTTTTTGTACAAACGGATGATCACACCACTCTAGGGTGACTCAAACCCAGACTATCATAATACAAAAGAAGGTTCAAAACTGGAGGACAACAATCACCGGGCTTCCAGCACCAGAAACAGAATGGTTAGCCACCCTAGCGGCGATCCAATCAGCCGCTGAGTTGGCTTCTCTGAAAATATGTCTGATTTGCATACTATGAACCTTGTGGAGGAGGGAACGAATATCGAAGATCAACGGGTTGGACGGCAGCTGATTGCACTGATCCTGACGAAGCAACCGAATCACCGTGAGGGCATCACCCTCGAGGATAATACGATAAGCGCCAAGACAGCGAATAGCACAAGCAACACCCGCCCAAGCGGCATAAAGCTTCGCAAGCGGCACAGAGGAATCGAGGAGACCAAATCCGCCAACAGAAATCAGAGTTCCATCAGAACTCCGAATGACATAACCCACTCCAGCAGATCTACCACGAACACTCCTATCAAAGTTGATTTTGACAAACCCTGGAGGCGGGGGTTCCCAAGAAATAAAGACCGTTCTCTGGTGCACTGCCGAGACAGCATGGAAATCCCAGTGGCCAGGGTTGTCAAAATTATAAGCCAAATGATGGGACGTGTACTCAGTAGATAAGGACAAGGCAATCCGCACAACCCTGAATGACGGAGTCGGCTCCTGGGTAAAGACAATCTGGTTCCGGGATAATCAAATTTGGTAAGCAATGTAAGCCCTTATCAAGCCCTGCTTGCAGCTGCCTCTCCTAACATTCGATCTGATCAAGTCAAGAAAGGATATTTACTTTAAAAAAAAAATCTCACCTCAACTTTAAGATTGATGTACACTGATATCTTGATCAAACCGTGAAATTAGTAAATTATCCTCCAAAAAAAATCTCACCATATATAATCAAAGAAATTCCATTTTTAAATGTGTACATGTACACTGCGTCCACGCCGTTGCAATAACCCTCTTTCTTGAAATTTAATGATGGAAACTAGAAGCGCGCATCTTGACATTGCGTGAGCATATACTAAGATCACGACCGTCAATACCGCAAAACACCCCGCTGACGAGGAGATTGAGGTCCCATCACATCCCGGTTAGGCGGTCAACATGTCATCACCATCACAATTTGCTGGTTGACTCTCGTTACTTTACCTTAGATTAATCTTGAATAGGTAATCTTACCGCCGACTGCCAGGTGGAGCGATCCCGAATTCTAAGAAGCGCCTCGCCGTCTTCAGTCCGAAGGGGAACCCGGCTACCGGATCTCCTAACCCTTGAAAAATCGGCTTTAGGTTTGGCCGGAGAAGCCGCTCTTCGTCGAGCACGAGCTCGAGCTCCAGCAATGGCGGACAAAGGGGGCAAGGGTTTTTCCGCGCAGAAAGGGAAGGCCGCTTCAAATCGGTGGCATCAAAGCAAGGTCAGATCTTCTCTACTTTGGTCCCTCTGCGATTGTCTCTTGGAGATTTCGAATGACATATCCGAAGACAATAGGAGAAACAAAGCCAGCGACTCTGGTTTTATTCGTAAGGAGGGCTTGGGATTCTTGAAGGGTTTTCTCTTCTTTCCCTTTACGACGAAACCTATCTTCGCAAATGAGATGAGTTAATACGATGTGGTGTATGGTTATTGGATGAAACTTTAGAGTTTTTGGTCTGAGAGTAGTTTGAGCAACTTGGATTTGATGAGTAATTTTTATCGTTGAATGATAATGAGTGGGTTTTGGAAGAGATTTTTTTTAGCTGTATATGTTGGCCCGTCCCCATGACTCCTCGTGGCGATGTGTATATATTAAGAAAAAAAAAGTTGGGTTGGTCTGGGGGAGAAATATGATTTTTTTTACGAGATTTTTTTTCTCCCTTTTACACACATAACTTTTGTCATGATCTCATCCGTGCTTTGGTGTCTTCTCTTTTTACAACATTATTATCTTTCTTTTCTTTTCTTCTTCTTCTTCTTATTCCTGTTCTAAAACTTATCTGGAAATAGCACATAAAGAGGAATGTGCCTTTATTGGCTATGGATGGCTGTGGAATAGTGCATAAGCTCTCACTAAAAACCATTATGCACCATAGTGTTTCTGCTGAGTTTGTGTAGTCTTTAGGATTAATTGTTGAATTTTGATCCTTCATCTCTTCTGCACGATACCCTTGCATGCTGCACACTAGGGCAAGCATTATCTAAAGTGCTTAATCTGAAGACCATTCCATACACAATAAGTTTGAACCTGGGCATGGATGCTCATTTTTCTACACCAGTAATAGCAAAGATCTGCAAAACTGGTACCAGTGGCATCATGGTTATCAATCCGGTATGATATGATCGATACAAGGTTTGAATTGGTGTGGACTGGTTAGGCTCATATACCAAACCGAACCAAGGAACCATCCCAGTTTTGCACTAGTACGGTATGGTACATCTTATGGTTCTGTGGACCTTGATGGTAGCTTCTGCCTTTATACTTGAATCATAATGACTTAAAGTGCCATGGGCAACTTGACAAAGGTGCTAATCACAATGCCATTGTGCACTTGTTGTAGCACAACAATAAGAAGTTGCACCACTATTCGCCTCATTTATATTCACGTTTTTCTCTTGCCTTATAATTGGAGCCCCCCATGTGCCAGTCACCTTTTTGTCTATGAGCTTCATATGCAACTCTGGTCCATTCATCTCTTTAGATTATTTGAATTTTTGTTTAACATAGGTGTACCAATCCATAACACAAGATTATGTAGTGCCACCAAACTGTTATGAACTTCTCGATGAGCAAAACATATGTTGCACTAGGCTAAATAGCCAAGTATAGTTCTATAAGTTTGCTCAATCCTTGTCTAATATCTTCCAGTGCTGTGCTCTATGGCTGTATTACCTCAAACAATGAAATTTGATGTCCTTTGACGTCTCACTAACTAATCTCATCATTAACCTCCTCTTGTTGGAGGAGATTGGCAATCAGATGTCAACCTGTAATGGTTAAAAACCACTTTACCTGTGAATCTACATTTTAGCATTTCTACTAAAGCTGATTATGTGTGCTCTACTACCAGTTCAGTACAAGATTCTTATTTTCTTTGTTATTGTTGTATCACATTTTATCCTTTCTTGAAGGATACAACTTGTACCATATCTTACAAGTGGCCTTTTTGCACTCTGGTATTAATATTTTATTTTTTTTTCTAGAATGTTGAAATTAGTATAACAATTATTCTTTAAGTGTTGGGCAAGTGGTCACCTCAGTAGATGTTGAGTTTGGATGTCAAACCATGTGGTTTTGACCAGTAAGCATTGCGAACCTGATCTATCTATTTAATAGGATGGCTTGACTGAAATCACGTAAATTGGCAAAGTGGAATGCATGGCAACAAGCAAGGTAGCTCAAAGAGATTGGCTTGTTTGTGCTGCATGGCTGTGTTGCACTCTGAAAAATGGGACAGTATCATGTTTAGCATGTAAGATGAGCAGTTAATCGATTCACCAGGCCATATATGACATAGCATTAAATAAGCAACATGAGTATGCATGCTCAACACTGTTATATGAGCCTTATGCTTATAAGTTTAAAGATTTGACATATGCCTGTATGGCTTACCTTACAACAGGAAATAAGCAGGTGGTAAAAAGAGGTAACGGTACAAGCGATAATGGATTAAAGAGTTCAACCATTCTTAAAATTCCATTTTATTCTTTCTAATCCATGCTGCATTGCTTGCAGCTGTTCACTAGTGCAGTAAGAAGGAAAAAATTTCTTATGATAGCTTTTTGTGTTCTTTGAGTATCCATAGAAAAGGCTGAATATATTTCTTGTCAAGTTTATGTAGTCTTGTGACATTGTGTGGTTGTAGCATGTGGTCACTGAGTTTTATTGGTTTTGGTAGATATATGGTACTTACCCTTGGCAACAATTTCATCAAGCATTAAAGTGATCTCAAATCATTTAACATGGCTTTTATATATGTTTAGTGCACTTTAAAATTTGTGGCAGAAATGGAAAGCTCATTTTGTAAGGGTTTACAGACTTTGGTTTGATTGAGTCCAACTTCTTACGATTGCATGCTTTCTAAGGCAGCCATTTACATGCAGGATCACTGAAGGGAAAGGACAGTGCTCCTAAAAATAAAACAAGGCATATCCAGATAAACTCCTCAGATTCTGAGTATGAAGGTAGCTATTTTCATTTATATTTCTTTATAATGTAGCGTTACTTCATAAGGTTTAAGGTGGTTTCTTTGATGTGTTCTTTCCTTCCTAACAAATTCCTACAGTCTGATATGCGTTCTTTTAGTAATTTACTGTTCCTTATGTTGCTATCCATGTCAGGGTTTGATTTCTTTCCCTTGTTGAATCAAAAAATTCACAGCTAGCCAGTCATCAGTGCTTGTAATGCAGTTCTTGTAGTTGCTTGTAGGATTTGATAGGAACCTTATCTATTGGATGAAGATATCCATCTCTATTACTGAAAACACACTGCCCACTGGATCATCACCTGTGTATACACTTTTCGCATTCTCAATACCATAAGATAGTGAATGCATCAGTAAAGAGGGTTACCTCATTGTTCCATAGATGTTCCTCTCAAAAAATGTCAGGAATTGTTTCCAAAAATTACAAATTTGTCATCAATCTAAACTCCTGTTGCAATGGGGTGCTTGTGTGTGCTGAGTCCATCTCCATGAGTGTGTTCTCACTCTTCATATAACTTTTAGAAAGATAAATAAGAGCCGCAGCCACCAAATGTAAAGTTAAAGAGAAATGAGAGCCACATCCACTGAATGTGGAGGTGCATCAACCAATTGATGTGATGATGGCAAAAAATCTAATTAAACGTTCATTTATTTGAGATCCTAGACATCCATCGTGTATTATTTCCTCTTTAGTCTTTAGTCACATGCATCTGGATGAGCCAACTTAGTGGCATGATATTTAATACCCTTTTCCCAAAATTTTATCTTGTGAAATGTTTCTAGGAGTCCATCATCTGAGCAGTTAAGTTGGTGTCTGAAAATTCAAACCTACCTGGGCTGATGAAAATGTGTGAATTAATGAAGACTGTACTCCATAAACTGTGAAAAATGCTTTTACACTGCATGCATTGATTTCATCTTGCTTAGGTTTTGTTGATGAAAGAAGTCCAGCTTCATCCAAGGCAAGTCAAAAGGCTTCATCTGACCTGAAGTCTGGTAAGAAGAAGGTTTCATTGGAAAGCCTGAAATCAGGTAGGAAGCCTTCATTTGAGACCCCAGCTGCTAAAGGTGTGAACTTTTGTCTCAGATGCATGTTTTTTCATATTGTGAATCATGCTTTACATAAACAGTTTGCAGATGGTGACAAGCTCCTTTTTGCATCTTGTTAAAATTTTCAGGGGATTGGGGAAAAGGAGGAAAAGATTTTAATGTTGGGAAGGCTGGGGGAAAGGGCAGCTTGCCACGAGCAACAGCTGTAAAGCCTCTCTTAACAGAAATAGAACTGAAACTTGAACTAGGTTGGGTTTTTTTTTTTTGTCAACTCTATGGGCTCTTTTTCTCAATATGTCACTTTTGGTATGGTTTCACTGATTTCATATGGTTGAAGGTAAATATAAAACCATTGTTATAGTTGAGGCCACAATTTGTGTAATTAATAGATTTTTTTGCGTTCCCACTTAAAGAATATGGGCTTGGCTGGAAAAATTCCAAGCACGGCTTCAATATGAGGCCTCTGGTCTTGATCCTGTCCTGAGGTTTTTTTAGCAAAATATAAGCCCTAAAAAGTGTCCAATTTGTTGATTTGAAATAGCCATTGAGCCGAAAATCAATGACGATTTATGAAGCAAATGACCCACCCGCGCTCTTTTCTTTCTTGGTCCTTGTACCTGTTGTTACTTGATGTTTTGATGTACAGCCAATCATCTATGTGCTTTCTGACATTCCATGTGATGTTTAATTTGTTTTTGTACTTTTTTATTGCTGACGTTCTTTTGTTATTAAATATCGTGTAGAACTTCCCAAAAATGCTAGATTGTTGATGGATTGTGAAGCAGCAGAAATTTTACAAGAAATTGAGGAGCACAAGAACATCTTATCAGAAGACCCAGAAGTTAAATTTCCAGAGTAATTTCCCTGTCCTTGTCGTTTCATGCTCGGTTTTCAAATATGTTGACTCATTTCTTATTGACTTGGGATGATGATGTTACTTGTTTCAGGTCATTTAACAAGGTATTGCAGTATACCAAATTTGGTCACCACTATATTAATAGCCAGTCTGCAAGACAAGTTCTAGAGTATCCTATATTTGTCTTCTTCAGTTTCAATTGATTAAACCTTGTAATGAATTGTCTGCCATCTGCTCCAATGAACAATCTGGCTGTTAATCCATTAACTCAAGTTCCAGCACTCTCAAAATAAATGGGGTCACTGATGGCGAGGTTTGGATCTCAGACATTGTGTTCTTCTGTGCAAAGTAACATGTACTTTTTGCAATTGTCTCTCTCTTGATGCAGATATGTATGATTGGAAACATTTGCCCAGAGACTGTGGAGGAGGTTTATGCTCTTATACCATCCTTGAAGGTAAGAGTCATGTTGCAATTGCTTGTCATATCAGTGAAGAGTGATAGTTGTTATTTACAAGGTTTTGAATGTCATGGGATGAAGGCATTCTGGTTTTTTCATAGAATGAGATGCTTTGCATTTCATTCCGTTTTCATTCTGACCCCAATACGATCAGATGTTCTGATATTTACTTAACATTTTTTTTTCTTAAAAAGAATATTTGTAAAATTTTAGTGTTTTATTTGATTTTTAAACATATCTGAACTTCAAAAATATATTTTATGATAAATTAGATTTATTTAATTATAATATGAATGCATTATAGCTAATATAGAATATGATGGGATAATTGGGATTGGTCCTGGAATCTCTTTACAACTGACGGGATGGCTGAGACAGTCCTCATTTTGCTGAGACTTGAGACTTGAATTATTGGTTGTTTATGTGTTACGGAATTGGCTTTGGATTATATAGACATTTAAGACAGTGCTTCCAGCACAAACAATCTAACGTAATAAATTATATCTGTAGTTATGGTTCCAGATAATATAATTAAGGTGTTATTTTGATATTTTCTATATTGTGTAGATTTTGATATTTTCTATATTGTGTAGATAAAATATATATTGATATTTTCTATATTTTGATATTTTCTATATTGTGTAGAAAATATTTTGATATTTTCTATATTTTCTATATTTTGATATTTTCTATATAGATATTTCTTTATTTAATGAAGCGTTTAGTCTTTGTACTGCCAGACAGAGAACCATTTTTACTGTCAGCATGCACCACTCCTGCCTAGTAAGTCAAGTAGGTAGGGGTTGAGATGACTTTTCTGGTATGTATTGCATTTGTAGAACAAGAATGAGGTTATACTAAAATGGTAGGGACTTTCTCTACTCTTTCATCAATAAAGTTGGTGTATCTTTTAGTGAAGGAGTTGATTGTTGCAGAAGCAACTTTTGTGTTTTATGCTACTTGATTTTTTTAACATTGCCTCTGACACTATGATAATTCTTTGCCCTAATTGTAGTTCTTTGATTTTCTTTCTATTCTATCATCACATCCTTTAAATCGAAGAAATTTATGATTTCATTATGCCTTTATAGGCGAATAAACATAAGAATGAAGGCCCAATCAGAGAGGTGCTAGCTAGTCTTGCGAAGGTTAAAAGTTCCAAGTAAATCCTCTTCATGACATGCGCATATCCACTGTAAGCATTTCTTCCTCAAAATTATTTAGAGCGCTTATGGTTAGGTTAGATTAGATTGGCAATTGGCGATTGTATGGTTAAATGGATTTTGTTTCTTTTTCCATACTGCAAATGCTTTTGATTGTCCTCCTAAGACCTCATCCTTCAGGGCCATTTGCAATTTTTTTCCTTCTCACACAATCCTGTACTTTATTTGTTATTCAATGTCATTTGTTTGTTTATCTGATATTATGACTCTTTACAGGATTAACTCAAATATGATGAGTGGGCGACAAGCTGCGCAACTAAAATGCACAATGAGTCGATGGACATTTTTGGTCTCTTGTGAACTGGAAATTTTGTACATAATGGAATCTCCGTGAGACTGGTAGTTTTTTTCCATAGGTCTGTCTGGTAGTTTCTGAGGGATAGTACTTTCTGGGCGTCGTGTATCCCATAATGCTTATCAAGATTCAGGTTGAGAACTTGGATTAATTTGAAATTGGTCAAATTACCATTTGTAGACTAATGTTGCACCGTTCATGCTTCTGGCTCATCAACCGAAAGGAGCCCTTAAAGGGTGAAAAAATATTTTCCCCTGGAAAGTAGGGCTGTAAAGATGATGGGCACTGAGAGATGATGATTGGAATGGCGAATCTGATAAACTAGTTGTGCTCGTAGATTCCTTCAGCGTTTCTTTAATACAATTTCTACCGAAACTAGATCTGTCTCAACTGCTGAGCTGCAGATCAGGGGATAGAGATTCTAGCTTTAGCTTTTGTCAGAAGCCTCTAATATATAAGCATCTAATTGTGATGTTCGATGTTTAAATATTATATTTGTATGAAGGCATATTTTCCTCTGAAAATTAAAGTCTCTTTTCTGATACGTGGGACAGACAAAATTGTATAGGCTTTTAGATATAAGTTCAAATGCCGATCAATTAAACATTAAGTTTCCTCCTGCATAGAGTTTAATGAGGGGGGAAATATTAACATGGTAACAGACTCTGCAGTCCAAGTTGCCCCCATTGGTACTCGTTTGGATGAGTTGCACAATCCCTTTGCCTCAACCATCGGTGGACCGAACAATGCTCAACCTAAGAAATGCATGAAATCTTTCCTTGGTGTGGGACGATGTCATAAGAATAAAGGATTGGAACCCACCTTGGAGAAGAAAAATCAAGTTAATTATAAGATCAATCTTATGACGCAAGTCTTGGAATGTTGCATCCGCCATTCATGACTATGGATGTCACCTGTTGGGCATCATGCGTGCCGCATGTTGTGCTGGGGTCCAGATTTATCAAACCAGTCTGCACGCTGTGGTTGATCTTTAGAAAAGCTATCATCAGTGTCCTGAATTAACTGTTCCCTTTGCAAACTAAGGTACCAAGTAAAACAGCCGGGATTTCTCAGTCTAAAAGACTCAGATTTTATCAGCCCGTTATATTATCAGATTAAGCCTCAAAATATGTACTCCAACAGGATGACCTGGATACCAAATATTCGCTATTGTATTGAAATGTCTTAAGAACAAGATGTAAAGTACTTTGATAGCTTTTCTCCTCGTCCACCCACCGTCTGCAATTTTTTACAGGGCATCCCATTTTCTTCTTGGTTTTGTGATTCGGAAACTACTGTGGGAAGCGAGATCACACAACATACTGAAGATAGAAGTAGAGCCTGTCAGACAAACTAACAAGATCTTCAATAACACCCTAAATATTCTTCAAATTAGATGCCCATAGCGTGCATTATTTAGCAAGGTTCAAAAGTTAAAGATGCATGATAACTTCTACTTGTCAACAAAAAATAAAATTAAAAAAAAATCACTAAACCGGAATTCGGGACTTCAAACATCAAAATCCTTGATATCTCAAGGGGAGTAAGCTTTCCACAAAGGCATAAGCTTTGGTGCAACTGCCCAAACATTCATCAGTATAAACCTTTTCAACTTCACCCTCCTTTTGAGACAGCTTTTCAGGGTCATCCTTGCAAAAGAGATTAAGATAGTACAAGCTCTTACCCCATCTCAACAAAAGCCTTTCTCCGTGAATGAATATGGGTTCAGGCCGGAACCGATCATATCCTAAGCCAGAATTCAGGAGAAGATGATATGAGAATCCAAGCATTGTTGGTGTAGTCCTTGAGCATCCATATGTCCATTGTTGTAGGAGTGCAACGGTGGACATCCACCAAACAAAGGTTCCCTTCCAGCTGTACCAAAACATGGACTCATGCTCTTCTATCTCATAGCTGGTGAAATCCGGAGGGAGGATCGATCTGAACTTCTCATGCCTTAGGTCTAATGCAATTATCTGATCAGGGATGAGATTTCTTACACCTGATGTCCAATATATCGATCCATTAACATTGATTCCTGGCCCTGTGAGATAGTTCTGTGTGTTACCTATGTATCTCCACAAATTGGTTCCGAGGGTAAGGACCTCACAACCAAGATCATAACTTTCAGTATTATGATCCAGGTGACGATAGAAGAAATGCACTACTTTGTATTCCTTCATTATATGGTCGAATCCAAAGAAACACTTCGGAAAACCGTTCCTAATCCTTCTGTCATTAGGAGCAGGTCTTGGTAGGTCTAGAAATTCTTCGGTCGTCGGATTGCACAACTTTATATTTCGATGGAAATCATAGAGACAGATCAAGCCATTACAGGGTGGTGTGGTCAGAACAGCGGCAGAATCTCTGGTTAGTCTATGTTTGACTCTCCATGATTCATCTAGCATAGTTAGGTGATATTTTTGCTGACCTTGTTCTTCATCCCATGAGACAAGAATCATGCGAGGGGGCCTGCTTCTGTGCCACGATCAAGGTGCAAGCCGATGAAATGACTATCATATGTCAAGGAGTTCCAGAGCTTGCACACGGACCTGAATTTATGAGAGAGCTGCCTGGAACTCTTGATAGAATGTTAGTGGTGACATCCTGTGGGATGAACCTTGTGTAACATGTTCCTTCCTCTCGCTCTGCTTCTCTTTTCTGTGAACAGAATAGAAAAATAATTTCATTAGTCTGCTGATTCTTTTCTTTTCTACTACAACTTATATAGGAAATCTGGTAATGGTGATTGGTGCATCCATTTAATTATTATTGAGACTGCAGAAGAAGAGGGAAAAAAACTGTACTCATGGTGTTATGAAATACACAGAGTGTAACACTGTTTTTCTGATCTTTTTTCCCTCCCAACGATGGAAAAGATGCACTACTGATTTCATTATGATCATGAAATGGTGAAACAACCACTTTCAAATCCAATGTTATGAGTTACAAATGAAAAATCTAAACCCTTTGGCGTGACCTAAAAGATCTGAAATATTAACTAAAAAAATAGAATTGTATATCAAAAATGTGTATGTATATTATAGACCTGTTAGTTGCATAAATTTCTCCACTAGCATAATTGCTGGATTTGGAGCCAGGTTTGGGTGTCCATGATGGGCCGTCTGGCCATCCAACTTTTTAATCAAAGGGAGAGTCGGGTGGTAACCATTAGTAACCACCCCATCCATGTCCCCCTGTTTTAAGTCAAAAATTGCTAGGCAGTTTTCAACAACATAAGAAGAGAGGAAACACTCTAGCTTCTTCTCCATAACAAAAGAAAAAGGCTAGTTTTCTCCATGTTTTTTCTATGAGGGTGACTTTCACTTGTGATTTCATTCCGGACCAAAGGCAAGTTCAAAGACATGTAAAGCCGGTGATTCAACCAAAGATCTTTGGAGATTGTTTCAAGTTTGTGAGTTTCACGTTGAGTTTTAATTGCATATATTGCTTGATAAATTTGTTTTCATTGAGATGAGTCCTAAGGGTTGTTTCTTGGCTCTTTTGTTCTCAAGAATGACGCATGATCCATGTGCATGGGACTCACACTGGGCTGCCAAGATGGATGTCCTACTGGTCATGTCCTTGCATCGAAGCCAAGGCCCCAGGAAAAAGGAACACGCGTTCTGCATGTTCCTCTCCAGCCACCCAAGCCTCTTTACCAAAATTGGTTGTTGGGTTGAGCCTATCTAAGCACCAACAAAGCAGAAGGGGCATCTTGACCGCCACAACTAGCTACCTTCTCTTTGGCCACTGCTAAGGAGTTTAGGCCATTGTTTAACTGTGGCCGCAGTGGCTTGTTCGCCAAAAACCGTTACTTGCAAGAATTCATATAAAATTGTAGAGAACTAAGAAAAATGTGATTCTTGCACGAATTTTTTTTTCTAATTTGTGCCTTACTATATTTTATGATTAAATTGTGCATTTGAGTACTATATCAATGATGGTTAATTTTTTTTCTCATGCAATTAATGCCATGTAGAATTAATCAAAGTTACAGAAAATTGATTTTTTTCAAAAAAGTTGAGCTCGCTAATCTTATGTGCTCATGTTATTTTTGTAAGTTTGAAATAGATACTTGCATTTCTATGGCATGCCATAACCATTTTGTGATTGTATATTAGAGAAATGACAATTATAAGAGTAACTAGAAGAGTCCTTAAGGAAGAAAGGCTAGAATCGCAATTGAATACTGAACAGAACTGCTAAATAACTTCATGAATTATAAAATGGACCCTAGGCATGATATGGAACAACATATCTCTCATATGCATGACCCGATGAAAATAATAGAAAATACTAGCTTTATCCTTACTGATGACATGATGGTGGCTGAACCACACGGATCCTTACTAGACTATCTTGCCACAGTAATGTGGGATTTATAGATGCACCAGAACATAACTTCTTTTCTCGTGCTAGCATTAAGACTTTAGCCATGAATGGAACCGCCATATAGAAAGTGCTGCTAGGCAGATTGCTGTTTCATTTGTGTGCCCTAATCTTTGCAGAGCAAGGCATATTGGCTTTGATGAAACAAAGAGAGGCTTCTAGCTATAGAAGGCAGGATGTAGGATTGTGAGTCAGGATATCATGAGTAAAATTAAGTCATGGAGCTAAAGGAGAGGATTAAATTAAAGCATGTTTTCTAATAAATATGTCTATATTTTGTAGAAAGTTTCCTTTTAGTTACCCATTGGACTATCTATATATAGTTTGAATTTAATGAAGTTTCTATTAATATCATGTCAGATCTGATTTTATGAATATGTTGTATGATGCATGCGATAATTTTGAGATATTAATAAATCCTATTCTGAGTGGAAGTTCTAAAATTGGTAGAATTTAAAGAAATTCTGACTTAAAACTAAAATTTGCACAATAGAACTCCATTCATAGTAATTGGATATAACATGAAAGATGATTAGGAACATAATAAACTTTCGATTCTGTATTTCATGTTTGTATATGCCGCAAAATCTGCATGTTATGCTTACGCATTAACATTATGCTTGAATGTTGCTCGAAAAACATCATAGTTGATCTGAACAAGGGTGAGAAACTAAATGATAACAATTATGACATTTAGCATTGGAAAGTTCAACACATCTTAAATAATAACAGATAAAGAAGTTTTGCATCAAACCATCACTGGCCCTAAGGAAGGGAATACATCTCAGTAGGGGAGGGATTAGGAAGCACACCGTGCCTAGTAGGAAAAGGATGGCACGGCTCGTTCTACACTAATCAGTTCCATGCAAGATGACTTCATTATGAGTTTAAGTAGTATCCCACTACTAAGAACATGTGGCTTTCTTTAAAAAAGAAGTTTGGAGGCACTTTAGTTACAAGACCAAGGCAGTTGACCATCAAGTTTGACACCTATAAGAAGCATTCAAATCAAACCACGAAGCATCTGAGAGATTTCTCAAACATGATAAGGGAGCTTAAATTAGCTGGCCATATGCTTAATGATGAGCAACAAGTTCAACCTCTAATCTAATCTCCTCCTGAAAGATGGGAGCAAATAAAGGTCAACATGACACAAATGAGAGCATCAAGACCTTTGCTGATACTGCACGTTATGTTGAGTTGGAGATGAGTGCCTAAAGGCTGCAAGACCTCCTACCAAGCTTATGTTGTTGAATCTGGCTTGCAAAGAGCTTCAGGCTCCAAGTGTAAAAGAAACAAGGACAAGAAGGTTAAAAAGGTTGGACAAGGACTTAAGAAGAACAAGTTCAACCAGCACAACGAGGCAAATGTGCTGGTAAGAAGAAAGACAAGACCAAGATGATCTGTTATAATGTGGCAAACTAGGTCATTTCATCGTACAACTCCATTACTCCTAGCAGTGTTTGTGTTTCTAGCACAGCATTGTTTCATTGAATCTTATCCTATGCAGTCTGTAGACTCAAGGGCCACATACTATGTAGTTAGAGATCGAGGAACTTTTGTAAAGTACCACAAATTCAAGCTAGTACAAGGTGGATATATCCAAGGAAAACCCAAGAATTGAAGTCAAAGGAATTGGCACATATAAATTGGATTTGTAGTGTAGTCGAACCCTATAATTGCATGATGTCTTATATGGGCCCAAGATTCGCGAAACATGATCTCTATCATAGTTCTTCTAGATCTAAGATATAGTTTAAACCTTCAAGGTTCTAATGTTGATATCTATTATGGTACATCATTTTTTATGGTTCCGCATTTTTATTTAATGGTTTTACGGTACTAGATTTGGAGCATAATATGCATAACAATTATGTTGATGGTTATTTTTCTTTAATAGCATCTACTAGTGATGTGAATGTTGCTGTGCATGTTTGGCATACTAGAATAGGCCACATTGGACAAAAAAAAATGAACAGATTGGACCAAAGAGAATTACTGGGCCCACTTGCCAAAATTGAACAGCCCATTTAAGAACATTGCCTAGCTAGAAAAATAATTAGAAAAGCATTCGGTAAAGCAAAGCTGAGTTTCCACTCTATTTAATCTATTCAAATATTTGTGGTTCGACAATGTGAGGGCGAAGCACGGAGCCTTATATTTCATTACATTCATAAATGATTTCATGCGTTTTAGTCATATTTTTTGATTTCCCATAAGTCAAAAGCATTAGATTGCATTAGACAATATATAAACAAAGTAGAGAATTAGGTATATAGAAAATTAAAACCTTGAGAGTAGACCAAGGGCATGAATACTTATCTTAGCAGTTTAAGAAGCTCCATAATAAAATGGAAATTATCAAATGGTTAACTATTCTTGAGACTCCGTAACAAAATAGATTTGCAGAAAGAAGAAATGAAACATTGTTGGAAATGGTTAGATCTATAATGATGCTAGCTAACTTACCAGAATCCTTTTACGCTGCTTCACTTGCTATAGTCTACATACTTAACCATGTGCCCTCCAAGTTAGTTTTCTCCACTTCTTATAAAGAACCTAACCTAAGCCCTTTGCATACCTAAAGGTCAACTGCCCATGTTCACAACTCTTCTCATAAATATAGAAAGTTGGCTTCAAAAGGTAAAAACTGCATTTTAGGCGATACTCAAATACTCAAGGGATTTGTGTTCATAGGTGAACTAGCAGATGGGAATATAACTGAAATTGAATCACGAAATGCCACATTGTTAGAAAATGACTTTCCGTATAAAGAGTGAGGTAGACAAAAGAGTCCCTCTATAAAACTGGTAAATTCAAAAGATGTTGGGGAATCTAGATAATCAATTAAGATGCTTGAGGAATTGCCTTGGCCTCTCAAACCCAGTGGGAGCAACATGTCACCAAGTGAATTGGTTTCACCTGAATCCCAATTACATAGGAGTGGCCATGTAAGCATTCATCATTGTCATTTTGAGATTGAGAAAGAAACTTTTATGGTGACTCCACAAGACAATGAAGAGTCCAAAATAACTACTAAGGCTCCCACATATGTTGACAAGAACAAATGAGAAAAGCAATAGAAGAGAGAATGAAGTCTATAAAGACAAACTATATCTAAGACTTGGTTGATCTTCAGCCTAGGCACAAGGTGATTGGAAACAAATGGATTCTTAAAATTAAGTGTATGGCAGATGGATCAATTGAAAGGTTTAAGGCACATCTAATGACGCACGGTTATATCCAACAGGAAGATATAGGTTATGAAGAAACCTTTTTCACCAATAGTTAGGTTCATTTCTATTTGTCTTATCCTAGCCATTATGGCATATTTAGACTCAAATTGCATTAGATGGATATTAAGATAGCATTTCTAATGGAGATGAAGAAATCTATATGAAATAATTTGTACCTTTCATTGCTAAAGACTGAGTACAAAGTTTGCAAGCTTCAAAGGTCTGTATACAGTTTGATGCAATCATCTAGATAATGGTATTTGAGGTTTTATTTAGTTGAAATCTCTTAGGATTTTCAATGATTGAGAAAGATCATTGTGTGCATGTCAAACAACCCACGAGTAAATTTATGATTCTACGTATTTTGATGGACGGAAACAATAAGGAGTTTGTGTTTGCTATAAAGAACTGGTTTATCCTTCAATTTTGAGATGAAGTACATGCACGAAGCAAATGATATACTTAAAGTTTAAAATCTATAGGGATTGTTCAAGAGAATAGCATGCCTTATCATAAGAACCCTACATTAAGAAAATTCTTGAACAATTCAAGATGAAAAATCGCAAGTCTACAGACACTCTTATATCTAAAGGAAAAAATCTAAGACTCAAAATGTGTCCAAAGGCTCCAAAAGAAAAAGAGGAGATTTCAAAGGTATCATATTTTGGGAACACTTTAAGGCTGTCAAAAGGGTATTAAGATCTCTGAAAGACATTATGGATTATTCCCTATATTATCAAGGATCTGATTTGCGCTTGGTTACACAGATGCTGACCAAGGAGGAGACTTAAATGAGTGCAAATCGGTTTCAAGTTAAGCATTCTTGCTTGATAATGGTGCCATTTATTAGAAATAGCAAGAAGCAAACTTACATAGTATTGCCTACAAGAGAGGAAAATTTTATAACTTGTTAGCTATAGTATAAGAAGGTGTTTGGTTAAGGAAATTCTTATAGCATCTAAGAATTCTGAGTGATTGTTTGGGACCTATGATAATCCATTATGATAGCCAAATAACTATTGCTTATATGAAGGATTCCAAATATCACACATGATCAAACATATTGATACCATATTTTAGCAACGAAGGAAATAACTTTGCAGTATATTTCTGTGTATAGGATTGTTGCTGACTCTTTACTAAACCCGTCTTACTAAATCCATCCCTAGATCTATTTATATTTGGCACATGTTAAATCTCTAGGATTATGTAGATTATAGTGAAATGTTATTGCAAAGTATGTTTGAGCTCACAAATTGTGTTTGTTTTAATATTTATTAATGAGCATTTATTTCATTGGCTTAGTGCCCTTATTAATGTCAATAAAGCAGTAAATATAAGAATCAGCACATAAACATATGTCGATTGGAATCCAATAAGGAAAAGGTATGCCAATAGGCTTAGAGTGGTTCCCTCACATGAGCAATTGCCCCTAACACTTGATCAACTAGCAGAGTTGAGACAATTTTAAGCATAAAGTGATCTAAGGAGAGATCAAACTTAAATAAAAGTCACCTTAATAAAAGAATCGGGAGAAGGTCTATGAGAGTAATATGGATATTCGACCATCCATGTAACGTATAAAAAAGCCAGATATGAGTTCTTGGTTGACACCCAAAGAATTGCTCTCTAAGAACACAAGTTAGGTACCAGTGGAATGACTAAGCCAAGACCTATACAATGTTCAAAAAAAAATATAACGTATGCTCCCTAGGGGGGGGGGGAGAGAGAGAGAGAGAGAGAGAGCATTGTATCATATGATTCATGCTATGGGTGCCTTTTTTCTTTTTTTTTTGGTATACGAAAGGGAAGGGGGGATTAAATCCGTGTAGCTCCCCCCCCCCAAAGGCCCCCTCCCCGCCAGGTAATGTTCAATTCCGATAGCTTAGATTTGTGCAGACCCTTCCCACCTTGCGGTGAGTACGTCAATCTGACCCCACCCAAACGCCTGGAGGTTCTATGGGTAGCTATAAGAAAGCCCCCTTGACACCTCATCCACCAACAGTTTGCACTGGCTTCACAATTAATTATGGATTTAATCGAGTCACATGCAGGATCATGCCTTGAACCAGTGCCAGCCGTGAGGAGGAGTAGCGCCCGAACCAACTGGACTACCGCTTGGGCGATTATGGGTGCCTTTTCAACCAGCACAGGAAGTGAAAGACTGAAATCTTGAGGATATTTCAACCTCAATTGGCACCTTTCGTGGCTTTCCACTATATCTTGAGGTTTCAATTTAGTGATCGCTACTTTAGTGTGTTTCTAGTGGCCATGAATGATTTGGCTTGGTGGGACATATCTGGGAAAGCAGCCAGTTTGAAATCGAGAGATTTAAGTAGGATAGCAAGATTATTTTTTTTACATCTATTACTTGTATGCGTTGGTTGACTAATTATATCTGCTATAGTGGCTAGGACAAAATGTGAATACATAGTATGGGATAGAAAGTCAAGCATGGAACGTAGTATGCGATAGGCAGTCAAGCATGGTTCTTGGTGGGATTAAAGATGCTTAGATTGGTGTTAAGTCGCTATGTATCCTTAGCAGTGCATGGTGTTGAGCTCCCAAAATGCAGGTGTGCTCACTAGTTGCATGACCTATTTGTCAGTACAAATAGCTTTAAGAGAAAACCGATGTTGAGAAGTAACATATTCGTGTCGGGATTATGTTTGGCCGATCATGAGCAAGCGGTAGATGTTAGATTTGGAGCCGTGTTTGGGCGCCCATGATGGGCTGACCTAACCCAACCCCCTTATTTTGAATCAGAGGGAGAACTCTGTTTAAATCAAAAGCTGCTAGGCAGTTTTAACAACATAAGAATTGCAAAGAAACTTTGTTCTTTAAAGAAAGTTGCTCCTCTATAACAAAAGAAAAGGTAGTCTTCTCTAAGTTTTTCTATGCTAAAGGCACTTGGGTTGTGATTTGAGGTGATTCCTGCTTCTGCTTTCAATCTGGGCCAAAGGAGAGTTCATAAAGCTGGTGATTTAACCAAAGATCTTGAGAACTGCTTCAAGTTTGTGAGTTTTACATTGAATTTGAATTACATATATCGCATGATAATTTTGTTTTCAATAATGAAACCTAGACCTAAAGTTCAAGGCATTCGTTTTTACCTTTAAGCAATGCGTACATGATTTTCATTCCATGACATCCAAAGACCATTACCAATCATGGATATCTTTCTACTTTCATCCTTAATTCCGAAGACTTCTCTTTGTTTTAGAAAATCACTTTTGTTAATTCGACACATTCCTCTAGAGTTCAACACCTTACATGGTAATGGTCTACTACCATGACATGATTTTGAAATCTTGTCCCAGTTTCTGTATCTAAGAAGAGATCAAGTTCTGTTGCCAATCGACAAGTTCCAAAAGTAGCACAAGCTTTATCCCCCTTGGGCCTCCATCCATCCGGCTGAATTGGAGAAGTTTGGTGATGGAATTCTGGCACCCCTTTCACTGAATTCTGGATGGACGAGACTAGTTAATTTATTTTGATCCCAACAAAAGGGCTTGGGTTCAAGTTTTGCACCTCTTTCCAAATGGCTTTCTCTTAGGAAAGTAGAGGGCCCAAACCCTACCGTCGTCAGGGACCAGAGACCACTCTCCGGCAACTCCACACACTCTGCTGGAACAAGCAATGAATCTAGAAAGGACGCAAGAAAGGCAACCTAGAAAGCTTCGTCTTGAGTATAGAAACTAACTTTAAAAAAAAAAATTGGAAAAGAATACAAATTGAATCTGGAAAAGAATCCAAAGAAAAGCATCATCATCCTTAATTTTTCATTCCAGTCATCTATTCGAAAAGAATCTATAGAAGATTCGGGTATTTTATCAACAGCGCAGTAGTAAGATATAAATAACAACTTAAACACCATTTTTTTAATCCACAAGAGATCGATGATAACCGGAAAGAAAGAGAGGACTTACCCTCAGGAAAGGATCCATTGGATAGTAGATCGCAGAATCCTTCTTCTCCTATCTCCGATCTTAGCCCCTTTCTGATCTAAGTTCTCATTCTCTTCTTCTGAGATTACAAAATTATGGGGTAGAATAATATAATTCCGTCCAGGTGGTTCCTTGTCTGACACGCCTCTACGACGACAGGCAGAACATATTTAAATCTTAATTTTTGCTTGGATTCTAAATTCACTGTTAATTAAATAATAATTAATAATTATGTTTATCTTGCTTTTGGATAATGATAGAGGATAAAAATGTTGTCTGTCTATTAATTAAGGATAAATAAAAATTATTTTTTATAAAATTAGGCAATATCGTCCTCATAACTCATGCATTATATGCTTAATTAGTAAGTAATTAATGAATAATGGCATATTTTACACTGCCAAAAAAAAATTAAATATATTATAATTTATAATATTTGATTATTATGTGTGTATATATAAATATATATTTAGCATAATACATCTTAAGTCCAAGTTGACATACTAAATTTGTTAATTTGGTAAGAAACGATAAATATAACGCACTAACGTCATTCTCGGGAATTTTTATGTGCACCGCTGATTGCTCATTGTATCCTCCTAAATATTTTTAAAAAAAATCTTAAACTATCCTTAGCATCCCGTCTCCTTTCCTCCTCCTTTTTCAGCACCGGCCCCTTTCCTTTTGGCACCGCCTTTCATCCCTCCTTCCTTTCGATCCTGTCTCCGCCTTCCATTCCTTCCTTCCTTCCGATCTCTTTCCTTCCTCTTTGGCTGTTAGAAAGAATTGTACGAGGAATCTGGATTTGAGGCGTGAATGAATACTTTTCTTTTAGTTTTATTTACCCCTACTATAGATTGCAAATGGGAATCCATAAAAATACTTCAAGATACAACAAATCCAAGATTATCATTTGCAAGCGATAATCTTTTGGTGAGAACATCCTTATCTTTATAGAGAATTTAAAACGGTCGGATTGGAAAGTATTATTCAAGAGATACGTCTTTTGAGAATAACCAAAAATTATTTTAAAAAAACCGTAGTTGGCATAACCAAAAATTATTTAAAAAAAAGAACAAAAAAATAAATTCCGCTTGATTGACTTTTATGCCCAAATGCCCTAAGTGCCCATCTTTGACTTTAAATATATATTATAGGCCCAAGTTATTTAGGTCTAACTCATCACAAGAGAAAGTCCATCAATATACATAAATAAATATCCAATTCTCTAGTTATTCTATATGAAACTAATCATATTCACATCTTCACACAAATTACACTTACATTGGCAGCATTTTCTTTTCTTTTTTTCTTCCTGACATCGCTTCCTACTTTTCTTCTAGCCTCCGTCTTCTTCCTTTCCCTTTTTAATACCATCCCCTTTACCGCTCTCCTCTCCTCCTTCCATTCTTTAGTCTCGGCACCGTTTTCTTCTTTTTGAGTGGGAACGATATCAGAGAAGGAAGAAGAGAAGATGGGACTGGGGGAAGGATGGAGAACAGTGCCAAAAAAAAAAAGGAGGAGAGGAACAGAAAGCGCTGGTGTCAGGGAAAAGAGGAGGGCGAGAAAGAAGGAAAGAAGACAAAGGTAACTTAGAATTTTTAAAAAAAAAAATTTAGAAAGGTACACTCAAGATGCAAATAGAAATTACCTGTCATCCCCTGGTCATGTTATTATAACACATAACATGATGAGAGTAGTTAATATATTGGATGAGGTTTCGAATAAAAATAGAGGCTGATACGAGGGTTGGAGTAAAAAATTGGTTAAATTTTGGAGATGGGGAAGCTGAGAAGGAAAAATTGATGGTGTCCCAAGGCTCTCTCTGATATTCGGGAGGATTTGACCTTTTTAACTTTTCTAATTTTTTAGCTGAGCTTTATAATACTTAGGCTGATATCTTTTTTATCATTTAAATTTTTATGCTTATAATCTTGTCATCGAGGATTTTTTTTTTTTTTTTTTCATCCAATGGCTCGGACAAAATTTTATAATCATTTGCCAATCATCTTCTTAATCCATAACATCCCATCTATCTTTTACCTCTGTTTGGATGAGAGAAAACTAAGAAGGAAAGAAAATTAAGAGGAAAAATAGAAGAGAAATGAAATTTATCTTATTTGAATGGAAAAAAATCGGAAGGAAAGAAAACTAAAGGAAAAAACAGAGGAAAAAAATGATGGGCCCACATAAAAGTTTTCTTTCGAAACCGAAGAGATTTCGAAGAGAAAACTCAAAAATGCTCTTTTTTTTTTTTTTCATTCCAATATTGATTCTTCCAAAAAAAAAAACAACCGATGTATTTTTTAATCATCTATAATAAGGATATTATTGTCATTGTAAATTATCAACTTTTCTATTCTCTCTATTTCCTTTCACTCATCCAAATAGAAGAAAAAAAAATATTTTTTTTTTCTTTTTTTTTTTTTTTTTCTTCCACTTTTCTTTCAATCAGAGGCTATTCACAAAGTTAAAATGTTCCTTTCCTTATCGTACTTAAACTAATACTATAATCCGTCTATATATTAAAAAAAATAATTCTGATATTTTTAAATAGAATGCCACACCGTGCCACTCGCAACTTGCTTAACTTCTGGCGTGAGGCACGAGAAGCCTCGCGGAGCTACCGAGGATAATAGGACAAGTGACGCCAACCGTAACAAATCACCGAATGATTTGAAAGCATCCAAATGCGTCAACGTTTCTAGAGAGCTCGCGCACGGGCGTAAACCGCTGGTCCGCCGGCCAACGTTTACCGTCGGCCAGAGCGAGCAGAGCGCGGCCTCGTAGTCGCAGGGTTGTCAGCGGGTAACGGAATCGGTTGCTGCCGACTTCTTTTTTAAATATACTAAAATAGCCTACGTAACAGCAACCAGATTTTTACAAAATTTTTTACAACAGCTTAATGACGATCACTAACAGCACTTCGTTTTTCAATAGAAGTTTCATGGTGCAGAGAGGACTAATGTGGCAGGTAAATGACATAATATTTTTAGATAAATGTTCGATTTAATAAAATTAACTTAAAAAGCTTTGAAAAACGATCAATTATCTCTTCTTCTACAATTTTTTCCTTCATTTTTTATTTTATTTTGCTTGAAATATCATCCACAGAAATTTGGGTTCTCATTAACCACCATTTTGTTAACGAAGAACAAAACAAGAACCTATAAGAGAGAGTTGAGGCATCCCATCGGAACAGAGTCCTTGCAAATGGGATGAACAATGGCCACTCCACTACTGATGCTCCGCTAAAAAGATGGGCAGCCTTAAGATAGTGTTTAATAGAAAAAATATTATTCATGAATAAGTGTATGGGATAGAGTTTGTCCCCTGGCTATCCCTAGGGATATTCCTTGATTTTTCCATTGATCATATCAAATGCAAAAAGATAAATTCATAGGATAACTTTTTTTTTACTCTTATTTGGAGGGATAACAAGCTATTTCTGCATTTTCTAGGAATAAATTGAGGGGATATCCCATGGTTAACCATAGATTATCCTTTTGATTAACTTTATTCCCAGCTATCCCTTATAGTTATGACTTTTGAAAATAAGAGAGGATATCCCTTTTATCCCCTATTTCAAACACTACCTAAACAACCCACAGTCTGTTCTCACAAACAGAACCAGGACATCAAAGAAAAAACGCACGGCATATGAGACCCGTTTTCTTTTCACGGATCGAAATCGGATTCAATGTAAGCCTTTTAAGCTTTGAAGGGAAAGCGGAGGAGGCGACGATATCTTATCGTTCTTAAGGTAGCGTTGACTCCCCAAAAGTTATCCCTAAATAAATGTATAGGATAATATTTATCCAATGGATAACTGAGGGAATAAGCACCTTTTTAAAATTACAACTCTGCCATCAAGGGATAACTTTAGTTGTTCCTGGATTCTCTAGGAAATAAGTTCAGGGGATAACCACATGGGTTATCCCTCTAGTTAAATTTTTTTAGACATATCCCTTCTAGTAATAGCTTTTGGGGATAAGGAGGAATATCCAAAGGATATCCCTCTTATCCCCTATTTCAAATACTCCCTAAATATCTTCGGGATGAGAGGTTGTAAAACTCAAGAAAATTCTCTTAAGTTGATCCAAACCTTTCTCCATCTATTACCAAGTCCTTGTCATGTTACACAATGTGTTTGAAGATTTTAAGTCAACAAGCTAATTGCTCCCTTGAAGCACATCCATGGGTACTAATATTTAGGATCTCGAAGAAAAGCTAGGCAACCTGCAACAACATCTCAGGTTTGGTTAACTTTCCTTAAAAATATTAAAAAATTGATACGATGTAATGCTCTAAGCTTATGCAGATCGAAATTATGTATTTTAAAATTTGAATGAAAGTTAATGGATAGCAACTAAGGAATTTACTCGGATCATTGTTGGTGCTGCAAGGATGGCTCTACGTCATGATACGACTTCATCACCGTCCCATCAACTTTTGCACACTTGGATCCAAGAATATTTTATCTCCGAATCAATCATTGTTGGTGTTGCAAGGGTGGCTATACGCCATGGGATCACTTCATTATCGTTCCATCAACTTTCATACATTCGGATCGGCTCTGATACCATTTGTAACACCTCAAATTCATCTTCTAACTTAATTAATTTATTAGCGGATCAAAACCATATAATCCAAAAAATACGAGTAAAAATTAATGAACAGTAAATGAACTTGAGTTATAAGCACATAATATATTTTTTTTTATCCAATGTAAGACTATATTTGAAGCATCATGCATGGTTATTTTTCAGTGATGTTATTGCAGACGAGGTTTGCTGGAAATTTTCTGCTGGGGTGATTTGCTGCTGATTATCCAACTTATATTAGACCATATTTCCTTTGCCCGAGTTTTGCACTGCTTCATTTGTTTAATAAATGGAAGGTGGTGGTGATCCGACTGTTGGATCCGGGAGAGAGGAAACAGCAAAGAGTAGAATCAACATGCAATTCCATGCTATTTATGACCTTAATGCCTCTCTCGAGATTCACCAGACTTGCTTGGAACCCTCATGATTACTTGGTACCGTATATAAATTCAGACAGAAAGTGTTGTTCTTGCTGAACCCAATGAATCTGCATCGTTGCATCGGTCTTGAAGTCATAAAATGCATGATGATTGATATCCATCATCCATATTGACACATTTGTAAGTTTTCTTATCCTTATTATTATAAAACAAATCCTATAATTACTGACTCTGTCCTGAAGTTCAAAACTACTTTTTTTTTTATTATTGTCTATACCATCCTCTCTTCCCAGCAGAATTATAACATGGAAGAAGTATCAAATGCCAGGCACACCAACCTCTTTAGTCTCCCACAAGTGACACATCTTTCCTCTCCTTTCCATCACACCTCTTTTTTAAGTTTGATTTAAGAAACAGGAAGATAATTCAGAGGACTGGAATTTCTAAAAATGTATATGTTCAAAAATAGATTTTTTAAGAAGTAGAATGCATAAAAAATAGTTTTAATATATTTAGTTAGTTATAAGAAAGAGCCTTGGAAAATGCACTTTTACAAATGATTCATGCTTGATTGACCACTCATTTTCTTGAAAAGCAAGAAGAGATTCTCTTCAATATAAGATGCAAGTTAGATTGGCTCAAAATAATCATATTTAATTGTTAAATACAAAAAATATCATAACATTATCTTTGTATAAGTATAATATAATTTTTATTTTAAAATTACTTGATATAATATGATATAATATTATTATTATAATTACATTATTATAATAATATTATAAGAACTACGATATAATGTAATATTTATATAATGTAATATTAAAACCATATAATATAATCATAATATTATTCTAATAATAAATCTATCGTATAATATAATTATAATGTTATAAAGTTATAATATATTATATATTAACATAACTTTATATAAATATTATTATGATAATCTAATATAATATAAAATAATATCATGTCATCGAACAACACTATTGCTAATGTTTTTTTTTTTTTTTTGACTTTTATAGAGAGTCAATACAAGCAATTGATCATGCAACCTATCTTGAAAGAAAAACTTAGCTTAAGATCAAGAATCAACCTGTTGCACTTACCCCTAACAATCACATGAGGGAAACCCTTTGACACTCAAAATGGTAATAAAAATAAG